>KV751323.1:5958095-6049372 GCA_001698575.1 Mola mola | reverse complement strand
GGGGGTCGCCTGAGGGTCTGTGTATGAGAGACTGACTCGGCCAGAAGAGCTGATGTCTGACACGTGCCTTTCCAATCAGCTCTCCCGCTGCTGCTGCTGGCTCATCCTTTGCGACTCGGATGGTGAGACAGTGTGACACCTGATGGCTCTGTCTGCAAATTTAAAGCTCTGCTGGGACTTCTTAGGAAACCCTGCACATACGCACACAGCGGCGATAATGGAACAGCGAGCTGTGTTCGGAGAGTTATTGCGTTGGACTCAAATGAACGTGGAATGAGGCAGAACACCTTTAGTTTTCCATTAAAGGGGGGATGATACTGGGGTGCCTGGAATCAGCAGTCTGTGTCCGGAGGAGCACCGCAGAGCTGGATGGAGGAGGTAGAGAAAAAAAATGTGATTAAATCCTCCTCATTGATTAAGTCTCTCTCTGCCAGCTCTATGAAAGTGTCTCTCTCGCCCCCCAGACACACACGCAGTCACCTCTCCTTCACCGTCTCAAAACTCACTGGTTCAAATCACCTGTCTCAACAAACAGTCCACCTCTCTCTCGGCCTTTATGACTCCGACCTCCTGAGGATCGCATCAAGGCTGACCCCCACACTGCTGCTGCTCTACCCAATGTGTGTGTGTGTGTGTGTGTGTGTGTGTGTGAGACAAAGGGAACTAAAGTATAGATTACAAAGCCATGTCTACAAAAGGGGCCAGGCTGAAACCCTACATCAAGACTGCCTGGGATTTAAAACAAACAATCATACATACAAACAAAACAGACTTGTCGGATTGAGAAAATCAATATTAGTGATCTTCATCATGAAAGTCTCCTCAACTGCCAGCACAGAGCCGCGTTTAGATTCAGCATTCAAAGCGATTTGGAAAGAGAAAATTATTCATAATGCCACGCGGGATAAATGATTTAAAAAGCTCTCTCAAATGTGTCAGTTTTGAAGTAAATGGAGAAAGCGAAGGAAGCAGAGGCACATCTTTCACAGACTTTTCAGAAGTGTCGTGCATGTTTCTTCACTGCTTGTCATTTGTGTCCCTAATGCCTCCTTGCTCTCCAAGCGGAATTAAGATCCCTTTTGCTTTCACACCCTTTCCGCTTGCACAGGCAAAAAAAACACCCAAAAAACAAACACTATAAATACTGGACAGATGCATGCATGTGTAAGAATCACTTAAGTGTGCACACTTGCCTACGCTTGGCAATATGTTGACGTGTTGAGAGTTCATGTTCTTGCAAGTAGCATGCTAAAAATAAGATGCTAATTAGAGGCAGCGCTGTTTGTTTTCAATTACTGTCAAGAAGATGCAGACTTGTGAGAAATGGTGTGGTACATTAAAGGAGAACTCAACCTAAGCTCCATTTAGTTTTTTTAGGAACAAAATTTCAGGAAATATAGCCCTTTTTGGAAAATGACTCCCGCATAGAGTTTGGTTGCTTGGACCGTTTAGCTCAAGAAGGCTACAATACAGCTTTACAGCACAATGGCACAGAGCAAGCGAAAACACTGGAAATAAGTCCCCTCTGATGTCACAGACTATGTTCAAAAAGTTACTGCAAGTGTCTGGGGACATGGAGTAGATACCTACAGTGAAACGCCTGTGTGCTTTTGACGCATTAACAGTATACAACACATGTTCCCATACCTTTCTCTACTTCAGGTCACTGACGGGGCACTCATCTATCCTCTTGTTTTTCCAACAGTTGCTTCCTGTGTGTAAATGGAGTCTTACTCGTGGTGACAAACCTACAGAGATCTCTTTCAGTTCTGTTGAGCGTTTGTGTCTTTAACCTCATTACTTTGGTTATACAGTTTGCAACTTTTTGATTCACTTGCACTACCCTCAAACACCTTGTTTCCAGCCACATCGGGCAGCTGTTCTCCAATAAAACCACTGTACACTGCCTGCCCAGCACCAAACAACATACAAACCATAATAGAACATTAAGCTCCCAGAGAGCCAAGCAATTCTTTTCTAAGGAGTTAGTGAAGAGAAAAAAAAAATAAAGCTACAGAGAAGTTAATATTGGACTCAAAACCAAAAATGCAATTTCAATTTCCAAACTAGAATAGGACGAAGAGAGCACATACCTTTGATAAAAAACAAAAATAAAAATCTAAAGCCAAAAATGGTTGTGGTCATTGTTATTCTGCTGTGTTGGGTACGTTGGGCATTATCATCTGGTTAGAGCCTGACCTGAATGTCACAGAGCTGCTGGAGTCTGTCTGATGGGGGTTTAATCTAAACTCACATTAACTGCAGCGATGCTCCTGCAGGGTTTTGTAGAAATGCGGGTGTGGTTACTTGCACTTCACGATGTAACTTCAAAATGAACAAAAAATAACTAGAATTTTTCCAAAGGTTACTGCTTTGTCGTGGCTAACACCTCTCCCACTCCTCATTCACTCCTAACTCACTCAGCCTCCTCTGCTCCCTCACTCCGAAGAGGAGCGCCAACCTGCAACGATATCCTGAATCAAAATGTAAAAGGGTTTGTGAAACCCCACCCTGATTTGAATCTGCTGTAAAAGGGGGGAACTTGCCATTGCCAGCAGCGGGGGACTATTTAGCCCCTTCCCGTTGGTACTGCTGTAGGCTGTGCAATTCTAGAACAACAACAGAACAAACAATGCAATGTTCTCACAAACATAGGTCGACCTTTTCAAACCTCAAAACCAAGCCAATTGCATAATGTCAGTTGTTGTGAATAAAGGTAAGTTCTAACTGACATCAACGCAAGAATGCGCTTAATTTGACCACAGCGCTGTCAAAACAACACTGCTATATTATTTCATGTGGTGTTAACTGTAGCTCATAGCTTGCTTGGCTCAATTTTAGCAAGGATAACATCACAAGCCAACCATTATGTTATATTGACGTCAAGTAAGATGTTTTTTGCAAAATGTTATAGTTTTTGCAAGTTTAACATCAAACGGCTGGTGTTTACTTCAGGGAAAGCTACACTGATATTTACTCTTGTTTCACTCCTTCTCGCGTTGCTCCTTAGCTCTGATCGTCAATATGGTCTCTTTCCTGGAGTGGATGTTTGGGATGGTGAAAATGATCATTTCATGTCAGTTTCGCTAACAGCTTTGAGAAAATGAACTTCAGTATGACTCAAAAGCTCTAAAGCCCAAAATAACCTCATTCAAGTAAAGCTGTTTGACGGACAGGCCTCTGGATTGAATGTGTAGCCATTGATGAGCACACACACAAATATGCGTCTGTGCAAATGCACGTGTCCATGTCATTATCATTGTAAAAAAGCCCCAAAGCCCAGTACACTCTAGACAGGTGCTTTAATCATTCGTGTAAGCAGTTGGCAAGTAAGGCACCTTTCCGCTGAGCCAAGGTGATAATAAGATCTGTTATACGAGTGACAACATCAGAGAATACTGCCGCCTTCCAAAGCCACCGCTTCCACCTGCAAAATGAGGGAATGAGAGAATTAAAAGAGATTAAGGTATGACAAGCAGCCCCTAAAAAAAAGGGAATGAGTCGCTCTTGGCCTTTTGCAGAGTGACTCTGAGCTGTGGTGAGAGACCGTTTTGCACCTTCTCATAAGGACCGAGAAGAGGCAGAGGGACAGAGACAAAGAGCCGAGGAAGGAAGAGACGCAGCGTAATGAAAAGGAGGAGAGGCGGTAGGTGTGAGAGGGATGCCAGGCTTTTGTTTTCAAGCACTTAGCTCTTTTTCAGCTGCCCAGCAGCTGCAAGCGTCAGCATTAAAATGGACTGGCGTTTGATTAAGCTCTCTCTCTTCTTGATCCACAGAACTTGGTATAATCTCTGATGCCCTTAATGCTTCACCTCCACACACACACACACCACATGTAAAGCCTCCCAGGACTTTAGAAAAACACAATTCCAGCATTTAAAAAAAGAAAAAAAAGACTGTCTAACCTTTCATCATTTTTCTTCTCAGCTTATTAATGTGCCTCATCGCTAAGAGGCAAGAAGGGAAAATGTCTCATTTAAATTTAGAGCGGTGTTTCCATTAAAGCTACTCGTCTCTATTCAGGATATACTGTATGTGCGCAAATACACACTCACACTTGTACACAGTGCGCTTTGGCAGCGTAACACAAGGCATCACGTGACTCAGTGATTAAAAGAACGTCCGCGGATCTGAATCCGAGCACGTTCTCACCGAGCCTGACATTTCAACTCTCTAATCTTGTGTCCATCATGCAGTTCTAAGTGGCGAGTGGAATAGTTTATGTTTCCTACTCTTGTAAGACTTTTTTTTTTGAGCCAAGGAGTTCCTTTTGAGCTTTTTTTTTTTTCTTTTTTAAATTCATTTGAGTTTTCTTCTAACTTCACTTTGCTCAGAGCTCTACTCACCTCATCTCACCTTTATATTAATTTGCTTTTAATACTGCTTTACTCCGAGAAGCAGAAGTGCCCGTGAATCTCCGCCATGACAGCAGTGTTGAGTCAGCAGTCAAATCCTCAATCTCAATCCTTTTCCTGTTCCCTTATCCACCATAGAAGCACTCAGCCGTATCAATCGATCTATCTAAAGTTACATTCACCCTAGTCTGTCAGTTACCGACATTTTGTCGCAGCGCCTTCCATAACGTTAAAAGTTATCCTTTGCCATCTCAGGCCTAAAGTTCTTTTTTTAACAGTCTGTGGGTGACGTGTTAAGTTTTCCCAAGACAGCGTATCAAGGCTTGTTTCCTGCGCATCAGGTTTCCGTCAATTTTGCACTTTGGAAATTTCCCGCAACTGGATCGATTAATCTCGACTGAGTCTGACTTGAACTGCTTTATGTCACTTCTATATTATTTTTATACAATGTTATGTTGCTAACACCTCATGTTAGGAGTTACCTCCACGGCTTAAGTGAGGTGGTTTTTCATGAAATTGTTCCCTTGGTTGTCTAATCTTTATCTGAAGCTAGATCCTTCACAGTTGAACCATCCTCTTCGGCCAAAAACCATCCGCCTGCTTAGCTCTTCAGAGTGAACGTCCTGTGAAGGCAACTTCCTCAGGTAAGTTTCTACCCCATCCACAGGCTTTGCAGTTTGTGGGGTTGATATTTCGCCATCTTGTGCCTCCTCAACATTTTCCTCACAATATCTTGTCAGCTCCAGCAGGGCAACCGGTTTTGTCGCCCTCGACCACAGTACAACGTTGGGTTGGTTGGCTGGTCAGTATTAGGGGCTCCTGGAAATTTGAGGTGCCTTCTGCGGTCAACTCTCATTTCCCATTTGTTTGCCGTATAGAGAGGATCCCTGAGCCTCTGGCCTTCTTATCTGCCTGCTCCTCTGGCCTGAGGAAGCTGATGAAATGAGCACCTTTGGCTCGCCTTCCCAAACAGGCTGCGACAAAAACTTGATAACTCACAGGATGGACATTCTGCCAAGGCTTTAATTTTATGCTCTAACGTATTTACATTGTATTCATTGACACACATGACGTATATACACTGAGGCAGCACAAAGAAGCAATACTGTCACACATGGCATTGAGGCAAATTTAGAATCGTACTGTTGAAAAATAATAACACCAAGGAAAGGACTTCAAATGTCCAACAGAATCTGGCCAATGGATGCTACTATCAGGCACAAAGCAGACTCAGAAGCACACTCAGGCAAGAAGTCGTGGTTGTTTAATCGAAGCAGAGGGTTTGTACAGAGGGTGGCAAACAGAACAGGCAAAGGTATCCCAAACAGCAGACAGAGAAACTCACAACCAAACAGGCATACACGAAAACACTGAACAAACACAAGGAGACTGCTGGAAGGCTGTCACGAGGGAACAAGATGATCTGGCACTTGAGGGTGGGGGGGAACACAGCTTATATACACAAGGACTGATGACAAATGGGACACAGGTGCAGGGGACACGAAAGGCAGGAAACACTTGACAGGAAGACGAATGATACGCATAGACTACAAAATAAAACAAGAAATGATGAAGAACAAACTAACAAACTGAGTAGACCTAAAAGAGCTAAACCTGAGGGACTCCAACAGCTACAGGAGCTGTATTTATGGTTTTGGACTAATTAGATGTTACCAAAACTCGAACTAGCATTGTATGTACTGTATATATAGCATCAATCACATTTTCTTTTTGTCAACCAACTTGTTTCTTGTCATCTGTTTGACAGATTCTGAAGTTTTTTTGTAGAATTTATCTGCTGATTCTTCTATATAAGTCATTTCATAACCACAGATTTTATACTTCTTTTAGGTAACTTTGGTCTGAAATCACATCAATGGCATTATTACATTTGTAGAAAAATTAAAAAAAAAACAGACATTTTTAATTATTTTGACTATGGTTGTGATCGTAGGAACATATGTAAATAGATGATCACAGATGGGTATTTGTCAGTGTTTTAATGTGAACCATTGTTTTTCAAACCATTCATTTTTTTAATGGCAGCACACAGTGGCATCTGCTACAGAATACATTTTTTGGGTTATTCCTTTTTCGTTAACTTTTTCTCAAATCATTTCCACAAGTTTTATACTTAAAAAAAATGTCCAACACCTGTTTTTCAGTAAAATAAGCAGAAATTAAAGTATCTTTGCACACGCTCAGGAAGGCTAAAGCCCATTTCTGATGCCTATTCAGTGGTTGACATATTCTAAGTCCATGTTCAAATTTCTGCAAAGGAGAAAAGCTGCTTAAAACTGTAATGGGGGGATATTTCTTTGTGTAATTTCATTAGAGCAGTGTATTTTAGATGAGTGGCAGAATCACATCGTTTCTCTGAGTCTATTTCCCCCCCCCTTACCAAAACTTATTAGGTTTTATTCTCATTTTCTTGTTCCACTCATGTGAGATAAGAGCATCTAACACCAAAGACCTCATGTGCAGGTCCTTCTTGTTAACATTTTGAGAAGATTTGTAGAAATATAGGGAGGTTACAGCTTTGATTACCGGGCCAAATTGCTACTTCTGAGTGCACTTCATTGACCCTAAAGCTGCATGCAAGCCACTGACCGTCCTTGTTGACACTTTAATCCAGCGTTACATTCCACTGAAAAGCTTTAGAGTTGTGTTTCTGTTTTTTGCTCCTAGTTTCTACTTGAAATTCACAAACGCTGCAGTGTCAGGCAAAAACAGTGACTGTCACTGCTCTTGACCCTCTGTGACTCAGTGTATAGTTTTTAGATTCCTGAGAAGAGCCCTGTTGACTTCTCCACAATCCACATGAGGACTTGTAAACAGATTCTTCCTGTGAAGTGGCCCAGGAAAAATTAAAGCTGCCAGACTTACACTGCGCTTCTACTCTATTCTTACAGTGGATTTTAATGACCATGCAGGTATTTTTTGATAGCATTATAAAGCTAATTGTTTTTTAATGGCGTATTAACTGTTTTAGATGCCAAGACTTTTTCTATTTTACCGTTTTCAAGGTTATTTCATTTTTGTCAGAAAAATGATACGACGTTACAAGTCCTGTTAGTATGACAATAGCACTACAAAACATCCTTGCAAGGAAATTACATGATTTCACACATGAAAGTATTAACTGCTACTAGTAAATTTAAGTCTTTTTGCACAAATTCAGTAACAGAGAGTACGGCGTCTATGTTAACTAATATTTTTCCTTTCTAATTTATTTTTTAATCATTCCTTTTCATTACTGTTATATTTTACATTACTTAAACCTTTATTATTATTATTTTCTATTTCCATCCTATTGGGTTGTTTATATAATGTGCATGTTCATAGCTTTTTAGGGGATGAAACTTTTCATAGCTGTGCTTGTGTGTGTTTTTGCGTGAGAGGGAGAGTCATTCTTCCTTTTTGGTCTTGAAAATAAAAGAGTGACCCTTATTAATTCTAGCGATCTTGTATAAAACTACACTTGCCAGACATCACGGCTTAAACTGTCGGCTAACTTATAAGGATGGGTCCTCAGGGCAGCGTGATCGTGCTCTGCAGATGTTGTGGCAGTCCGCTGAGTACACTCTGAGATATTTTGTGTAGGAGAGGTTTTTGGTCCTTGAGACATGCTTGCTTCAATTCTGCCGAGAAATCCTCGTTCTTAGTTACTAGAGTCCTTATGTGTATATTTGGGGATTGTTTTTTAAATAGGTTTAAGCCGGCCACACTGCAACGATCGATCATTATCATGACTACTAAATGCAGGTGATCCTGGACATAACACTCATACTGCTGCCACAAAGGTGATGCATCAAGCTTTGGACGAAGATGCATTTTATGGCATTTTATGACTTTTTCCCACACATGCATCAGCACGTTACCTCATGTGTGGTTGAAGCTTAGAGCTTGTGACTTAATTAGAGTTTGAAAGAGAATCTTATCGATTCTCTAAACCATGTCCTGGGATACTGCAGCACTGAGCCACAAGCCTTTAACATTTAATACAGTCGCGTTAAAGTCATATCCGTACAGAAAGGCACAGAGCGGCTGAGGTGACTCATTTCAATAATTTACAATATTTATCAAAATAAGTTGTTGTTGAGTTTTCGTGGACCTCCTGAATTAAGTGAAATTGTTCAAATTAACCAAGTGATTTTCCTGTATGAAGTGAAGATGAGCAGAGGCAGAGTGCCGTTTTAGACCTGACGCTCTCCTTCAGAGTCTCGCATCTGCTCCTGCACTGCTCATCTCTCCTCTCCAGCTCTCTCTCTCTCTCTCTCTCTCTCTCTCTGTGTGGGCCACAGGTGCAGGGCCGACACAGCAGCTTCAGCGCTGACCTGCCCTTTATTGATGGCCCTTCGGAGGAGGTCATCTTTTTACCGCAACATGTGCCTGAATGTCTTCAAAACAGAAACATACATGTAGCTCTGAGCTAAAACTACAGCCTTGTGTTGACATTGGAACACACAAATCTACTGTAGCACTCCTCAGAGCATGGGCCTCATTACATAGAACACATTAACACAGAAAACAGGACACATTTTAATTAAGTATTTTGATTCTTAACTATTTTATGCCGAAGCCATATCACTACCACAGACATGATTTGACAGATTGGAACCTGAATAGTTGGGACGGGGGTCTGGTTTAAACTTGACTTCTGTTGTTTTGTTGAAACACAGGTCAGGTTAGGGTCGTGGTTTTTAATCAGGCCTTAAGCACAGCTCGGTTAGCTATGCCACAATGCAAATTTCACATTTTGATTTCTAATTCAATCAGTGACATTAACAGCAAAAAGAAACATAAACAAAAAAATTGCCTTGTGCTATTTGCAGTATGTTTTTCATTTTCATACTTTATTTTCTTAATGTGACTCACAATTCACTGCACAAGAAATTCATAATGATTCAATAACTGTTTTAAAATGATCTGGAAAAAAAAAGGCCTGATTAAGCCATTCAATAAAACTTTTAATCATTTCTGTGGGCTGGCCAGCATGTGGGTACACAGTAGGACAGCAAAGTTTTAACTAGTTTCAACAGATCTTCCAATTTTGGAGCTTTTGTCGCAGAATGAGCCTTCTGGAAATGTGATGAGCTGTGTCGCCTCACTAATATGGCCCTCGCGCTCACACAGAAACTCACACGCACGACGTGATGCTGTCGGTTCTTACACACCACCCATCTGAATACATGCCGTCATCACTTTTCCTGTCTGGCTGTCCCTCTCTCTTACACTGACTGTTCCCCTCACCCTGTCACTCCATGTGCTCTTTTCATACCACCCCCACCCCTCTTATTCCTCAAATCTGAAGCTTTCTCTCACCTCGCAGACAGTGAGGCAAGACCTGACATTCTTCATGTGAGTGTTGTTTGTTGACATCGCTGACATCCTATTTGTGTAAATGTCACACCCACACAGCTCCATCAACAAGGTCGTCAGTTTAAAAAGTGGAGTGCACGACTACCACAACTTCAAAGATAATGTACTCTTACAAATACATTTACATATTATTAGTATTAATGAGAAAACATTAGAAACACTTCATATGACTGCTGAGCTTAACAAACTGTCTTCGGCTGTAATGATCACAGAACACGTAAAGAGCTCTTTCTCTCTCCCTCACTGCTTTCGAGTTTTCCTTCTGTCTGTGGATTGCTGCAGTGTGAGCCCAGAATTGTATTCACAACCACTAAAAGCAAGCAGATAAGTCATAAATTCTGTCAGTGTGTCTGTTTATTGATCTCCCCCACTCCATTTGAGCACAGAAGTCACCTGCAGTAGGACTTAGAGTAATCATATCAAAATATTTAGAGAACAGAAAAGCAAACCAAAAGCAAGGGTGTCCAAATTGTATTCCAAGTAACACCGGCTCATGTGGTGTGCAAGTAAGTCATCTTTCAGGCTTCACTGTGTGGCCTGGCATCTGTCTCCGATGTTCTTTAATTGACCAAATGAGAGAGGTCAGATGCATCCAAAACAGGCAAATGGATTTACAAACAACTCGGCTGGGAAATAGAATTATCACAGAACAGATACCATTAACCTCTCCAAAGCCCCAACAAAACCCTGCAAAATAAAAAAATAAAAAAAATCCCGGATCCATCCCTTTCCCAAGTAGAAAGTACTCACACTAAATTTCATGTTCACTTCAAAGGTAATATTCAAAGGCACATTTATTTCACTAAATTAAAAACATGCTTGTAACAGCTGCCTTGAGAAGACAAATTGCAAAATAGCTAGTGTGTGTTGTAGGCTGTAGGCCTTGTAAATGTAGGCTGTCCACGTACTGCAACTCCCAGTTGTTACATCTTTGTCTTTTGTCAATATCACACAATAAAGTCAAACAAACAAAAAAAAAAAAAAACTTCTGCATGGTACTTTATCCTGTGTCTACACCAAAGTTTAATGGTCTCGTTCTCGGCTCATTCAATCTTCCTCCCACCAAGTTAAGGTTGAAATCCATCCTGAAATCCAAAAACCAAATGAGGCAAAAACCAAAACATAACATAAATCACTCATTGGCAAAGGTAGCTTCTATTAGGCAAGATCGAGGTAAATGGTTTGGTTCGATTCGTGCACTGTCATAGCATGATTTTATCAGTGTGTGCTGTTTGTTTAGCCTTCTTTTACCCATGAGGCATTGTCTTTTGGTCCGCTTCCTGTCTTTGGTTTACAACTTGGTCTGATTTCCTTTCATGCCTCAAATGAACCTTCATGTGCAAGTGAACCGAGAGCCCTGTTTTCAGGTGGATCACAGTAGATCGCAGTTTGCTTCGCACCAGTCCAATTGTATCGGACCGTATATTCTTTTCTTGTGCTTTCGTACAGTTATTGTTACAGACTCATTTCTGCCTCCACTCTCACACATTTTAATGTTATTATAAACCATCAATCTTATTATTGTTATTGTTTTTCCATTTTTAAATCTGCTATCATGACAGCCCCAGTAGGGTTTTGTCACAAACTAACAGTTAGCAATTAAAGCACAGAGAATACCTGCTGAAACTGTGCAGTCAATTCAGAACCACACTAGAACTGCAAGTCCTGAGTCTTGTTCAGATAAAACTCACCTTTTACATTTCACAAAGCACAAAGTTCAAGTTCAAGGACAAGCAGATACTATATCGACCACATTATTCGCTGCCTCACCGCACTAGAGCAATGAGGTCGTACAGGTCTTTCTTTTGGCTTTTCCCTTAAAGAGTTGGACCCAGCGAACATCTTCATTATCTGCACCGGAGACTCTAATTTGAAGCTTGTAAAAGAGGGCTACTGCTGGAGGGATGTCAGGCAGAACTCCACGTGCACAGCCGGCGTAGCTGATCAGATACCAGTCGGTAGCAGGTATGAGGTGAAGATCAAAATTAACTGCGGCGCTCTGAAATGACTACCCTGCAAGTTTAATAGAGGTGAACAACACGTCTCGGCCATGGCTTTTTCAGGTTCGCGCAGCACATTTACACAAGCACTCACGTGGCACATTAACATGCTCATGAGTTTTCCAACTAATTACAATACAGTGTTCCAATGTTTTGTTTTTTTTAAAGGTGATTCTTTATATATTAAAAATGATGTTTTGGACATGTTTCCGCTGGAAGACTTTGAATCAAATGAACTCTATTATTTAGTCATGTGACTCATACTGAATATATTTAATTTGTACTTGCGAGCTCTCAGGTGTGAAGCAGAATTGATGATCTGTGAACTGAATCACACAGCAATCACAAGGCCTCTTGCAAGGTCCTCGATATTTAACCACCAGGTAAAACAAATTGAGCTTGTTCTAAACCTCAATTGCGGTTATGTTCTTCATTTTAACACTGCTGTCAGAGCTGCTTTACATCACCTAAAAAAATATGGCTCCCTATCTCTTAGCTTGCTGCAGAGAAACTAGATTGTATTTCAGTTCCTGTGGAGCGCAACGTTCTGCGCGTTTTATTAAAGATATTTTGATGTTTGTACAGTTTGTTCAGGCAGAGTTTCTTAAAAGGAAAACATAATTTGATGCCAAATTTATAATAATTGTACTGGCTTCCAATCAGTTCTTGGATTATTGGTCGAATACGCTTGTTTCACAGTATCATCATAACCTCCTTTTAGCTTTAGTGCTGTGTGTTCATCCAGATATGTTTTGGAGTAAGTTGTCAGGTCATGGAGCTATTGGCTGTGATATGATGATGCACTTGTCACCATACCCAGTTATGCAAGATCATCCACAGACCCTTGTTCTAATCAGTAAGGAACTATTTTCTTCCAACTACACTGTACTGTACTAGAACAGTTAATATATTGCAACGGAGGATCTTACAACGTCCCGCTTTGTGCACTTGGCGACGTCCGTAACAAAGTTTATGGAAATTTCTTTCCACAAATTTACTGACATTTGGTAAGTTGCTGTGAGGTGGAAGTGAGCAGTTGATGTACATACAGTTCATACATAACGACTGAGCGGACCTTTCACAGCTCTTGTGGTCTGTGTTGCCGGGATATGTAGTTAAATTTTCAGGGAGGCACACTTCATGTTAGGGCACCGCATAGGGCAAGTCAGTGTAGAGCCAACCCACAAGTATAAATCCTGTTAAGTGAGCAGTTTTTCCCAACAAATAAGTTTGATCAGATTTGTCGCCACTGTAGCTCAGTACTTTTCTAGTTTGTTAACATCTTTGTCTTTAACAACTGAGACATTTACCTCAAAAGAATGACTAACATTGGTGTTGGAATATCCTGCTTTGATCTTCACATTGACTCCATCCTTTGGCTCAAAGCTTTTTTTGCCTGTCTGTTTCCACCTACAGCAAAGTTAAAACCGCCCTACAGGTTTGGGTCTCGCAAGAAAAGTGGGATCCCAGTCCCAGTGTAGTCGAAGCAATCTACTCATGGGCAAAAGGCCGATGATGTAAACAGCATCCTCCTTGGCTGAGCTGTACCATTAGCTATCTTAGCTAGCTAGTCTCTCATTCATGAGAAGACGTGTAGCAGGCGTCCCTCTGTCCCATCTACTGTATTGTATTTGAAATAAGCCAGTATCTCCAACTCACACCAAATCTCTGCAGATGGGATAAGGGGAAAAACTTTTATCTTTGATGTGGGTGTGAACTGTCCCATCAACATGGAATCAAACAACAAACACAAAAAGTGAGGGTGGTGTCAGTCAAGGACAGTATGTTCCTGCCCACACAATCCTGAAAAGACGCCTCACGAGCCAGGATCAGTGGAAACAACTGTGTGGGTGGACTGTTGGTTGCGACTTTAGGTTCAGCATGCTTCAAAGGAACTAGAAGTGTCATCCAAACATGTCTAAAGGCAAAAGTGTTCACCTGAAATTGAGAGTAAGTCATCAAATGGGATTAACAGCAGAGCCTTTCTAACAGACTCTCCTCACACTTATTAATGGCGCCGCACTCGGTTGTGCACATGGAAAAGTGTCAGGAGAAGAAATGTGATAAGTAAAGAAGTAGAGCCTGAGAAGTGAGACAGTCTGTGTTTGCTTGTCAGGACTTTGCTTCAAAAGTTGCACAACCTTTTAAGTATCTTTAAGAGGTCAGATTTAGACAACGATGCCAATTTTAGAGGAGGCGATATACAATGTGATCTCTTAATCTAGGTTTACTTCTGCAGCTGGTGGAAGAGCTTTCATTTGGCAACTTATTTTTGAATCGTCGTCGGATGTTTTGGTTCAAACGTTGGTCAAAAGATGCAGTGCTGGCTGGATTGTCAGGGTTACAATGAAAATTGTAGCTTACAGGCCTGACAGCAGCAAAAAGCTTGTTGCTGTCTGCTGGAAGACTCAGAGACAGTGTCTGTATTTATAGTTGGATAATATTTATTCAGAACAAGGAGCAACATGAGGTAAATGCAACAAATAATGGTTCTTTACCTAAAGAGGTGGATAAAGTTTAATTATATAACACCAGTACGTGTAAATACTGTAAGTTATTTCATAGATTGCAAAAAAATTGCTTCCCACTAATAACGACATTGGACAGGCATGAGGGAAGTCAAACAGGTTTGAAACTTTGCACCAGAGATAGAAACAAAGGGATGGTTGTCAATTACTCTACCTGCTTATAGGTTTCCTCATACCCCATAAACAAGCAAAAGGAGTGGGCTGGCAATTCCTTTCATCTCTCAAGACTGTTTGTGCATCTAAAGTCTACCTACGAACATGCTGTTCTAAAGCAAATCAAAGAAATTGAAGAAAACCAACTCCTCCTGTGTGCTACACACCAAGTACCTGAGAGAGTCACGTTGTCGATTTGACAGATTTATAAAAGTCTTTATTCCTCACTTTGATAAAATATTAAATGTTGGCAATTGAAATAGATGAAATCAATATGAAAACCCACTGAGCTTTATTTTTACTTATTCAGAGACAGCTCCTTTATCTATTTACTTATTTTGTACGTTTTCTGTACCATACGTTTTTATTTTCAACTCAGTATACGTTTCTTGAGTTATCATTATGTTTGTAGGTTTGCTGTTCCCTGTAGCTGTCCTCCTCCTTCTGCTTGTCTTCTGTGTGTGTGTGTGTGTGTGTGTGTGTGTGTGTGTGTGTGTGTGTGTGTGTGTGTGTGTGTGTGTGTGTGTGTGTGGAATATGTTTTTAAGTGAGGCAGCGTGGATGGAAGCCAAATCTTCTGTGGTCCTACGTTGCGAGCAATGAAGAGAATGAATCTTGAATCATGACACACCAAAGGCACAAATTCAAGTTCCATTAAACTCAGCACCGCTGACCACCATCATGCACCATCATCCTCAATTAATTGAATAATATTTTCTCTCTAAGTGGTGGTCACAGATGCAGTGTGAGCTTCTAATGCCCAAAACATAGTTGATTAAGGACCACTGATGTATATGGATATATATATATATTGTATATTTGGTGGTGTAGTTCTGTTCTGGGAGCTCACTTTCCTTCGTGTGCCTATAAATTCTGATCCCCAGCTTGTCAGCTATTAATCCCTGGCATCTCACTCAGACCGAGTTTAACCTTTGGTGTCAGGCTGTGACACAAGAGGATCTGATGTACAAGTCATATAAAGCTCTTTGACTCAGTGTCAGACGACCTGAACAGAAACTGTGGCATTGACACACAACTTTTACCAAGGACACTGGAGTTTTTGTCCTTGTTTTCCCAGCCACCGGCCACGTCCTAAACCTAACCACATGATGTTTTTAGTGTCTACGCTCAACCAAACAAACATAAGCCTTATACTTAAAAAAGGAAGGGACATGAGCGTCTGCGTGGCCACCCGTGATCATAAAGTGAAAGTTTTTGTGTCAGTCACAGACGCTGAAGAGCTGGTTGTGTGTCACACAGGCCAAAGCCTAAAATCAGAGATTTGTGCACTTGCATGTGCTGACATGGAAAGGCTATGGCAGAGAGCGAAGCAGCCAGACAGGAAAGCAGCAGAAATGACATTGATTGACAGCTGAGGCTTCAGGTGACATGGCTTGGCTTTGATCGGTCAGCTTGAACCCAAATGGAGTGTGCCTGTGGTGATACAGCTCAGGCTGCTTTGTTTTTTCTGCCAGTTTCTCTGTCTGCCCCAAAAAATTAATCTATTGATCATTCTTATACTCAGTATATTAATCAGTGACTATGCTTCCAACTTGCCTTCCTTCACCCTCTGCTTCCCTCTCTCAGCTGTTTGCTCGCGTATTGTTTTTGCCTCTGACTGTCTCTCAAAGGACAAAACGTAAGATCCCAAATTGAACAGCCGCTGCTTGGCGATTAATTACACACAGAGGGAGATGGGTGCTCCAAAGCTGAATATGTGTCTCATTTTTGTTTTTCGTAAGCGAGCTGAAGCGGGGGCTCTCGGTTTGATAGTAGGTGTGCTTAGTGACAGTGCATTGGTAGATGAGCATTTGTGGATCTTAACTTGGGTCAGGGACCTCTTTGACAATTAAAGGTGTGTACACAGGAGGAAAAGTGCAACTGAAACAAGGTGTGGATTCAAATAACATGCACACACGCTCCAACATGCATGCATGCTTGTGTGTATGAACACACACACACACACACACACACACACACACGGAGCACACCAACGATGTGAAACTTTTTCCCATCTCAGCGTGAGTGTGTCTTCATATCAATGAAAACAACAGGCCACACCACAGGGAAACGCACACACATGCTCATAGAACCATGACTCCGACCGTAACCACACCACCATTCCGACTGCGTGTCTCTGCGTTTGTCCGGGTCCGATGACAAAGTAAACCACTCAACACAGATTAGCGTTGCCTCGTTCGTCGTGTTTCTTTCGTGTCACGCACCTGGAGAATTCTGCGGTGCTGCGGGCGTCGTCATAATTTGTCACGCAGTGCGATTGAGTAGTGTTACTAATGCTTTAAAAGACAGTATATTTTTCACACCGTATCGGCTGCGGACGACATTCGGGGTCCCTGTGCAGAGACGCAGCCGTCTGTCGGCAGCGGCCCCTAAGGAGCCGAGGGGCCGAACTGCCTGCGCCAGCAGCTATTGACTGAAGCCAAATATTTTCTTCTGTCCCCGCCAGCATGGGAATAAGTCAAGTGTCTGTATGGCATTTTCCTTGGTTTAATTTTCTAACAGACTGTAGGGAGTGAGGGGAGTCTGCCCCTCAGTGACCACGGTTACGGCTGATCAATAGGTACATATGGTTACAAAAAACATAGGACTATACAGCCTATACATTTTAAACAGCTGTCCCCCTCGTTTACTTCTGAAGATGACTTAAAAAACTTTTTACTAAAGCATTCATTGAACGTGATGGATAACATTTTAAGGTCTGTCAAGCATCTTGTACCAAAAGCATCAATTTGCCATAAATCAGCCTTAATTTCTGTCGCTTTAGTTGCTGGCCAGCTTTCCAGTTCTCACAAGTCACATTTGAATGGCACGGTAACAATCGCACATTAATCACTCAGAATTCTTAACTATTTGTGATACGTTAAGGTATTTCAATTCATAGCACACACTCGTTTTCTCATCTGTCCGTGGGCTAAGCGACAACTGCTGTGGACTAGTTTTATTGTTATAACAGTCAATCGGTGCAAACAAAACTTAAATAAGCAAACTGAGCAGGCAGGTGAGCGAGTGAGGGAGCGGGCGAAGCAGCCAGTGAATGACTGTGACTGAGAGAGCAAACAGGTAAATAGAGCGAGCGAGCGATCGAACATCCGGCTAATCAGGTGAGTGAAAGAGCAGGTAAGTGACTTTGCACCCAACTGATTAAGTCACCAACAGCACTTAAGCCTGCAGACATTTTATATGTTAATGTGCGCCAGAGGAAAGTTAGGGAAGAGGGTGGCGTGAGAAGAAATGAGAAGGGCAAGCGGCACGAGGTGAAAGCTGGGCGGAGGAGCGAGTGAGGGAGAGGCGGAGAAGAAGGGAGAACCATTGGGCTGTGTAGGAGGGATGGAGAGAGGGAGTGAGGGTGGCTGTGGAAGCTGGTTTTAATCAGAGGGCAGTGATGGGCGGTCATGCCGTGTGTGTGTGTGTGTGTGTGTGTGGGAGCCCCACTGTGGCCAGGGCTCTGTGACAGACCTCAGACGCTGTCCGTCTCACTGAGCACAGCTGTGTGTAAGTTGTATTTGAAAGGTGGCTGAATGGATTTTCAGATGCTTTCACTTCTCTACTGCTATTTTTTGCGGGGTGTCTCTGTGGAGTTCCTGAACCGACCAGTAAGCAGAAGTACAAAGTTCGCATCCAACTTAACCTCACATTTTCTGCAAAAGGAAAATATTACTTTTTTTTTTGAAACTCACATGAACCAGTATAAACACCCCTGCTAAGACACTAAGGCTGAAAAAAGTTTCCTCTTCACTTACTCAAAAACAAGATAGGGTCAACTGCATGGTCTTATCATCTTTTCAAACAATGTAATGTACAGTTATGTCCAAAAGTATTTGGACAATGACAGTTTTTATCATTCACAATGCATCGGAAACAAAACAGTCAAGATGTGATCGAAGTGCAGACTTTCAGCTTTCATATAAGAGGTTTCACAAAAATAAGATATTTACTGTTTAGGAATCACAGCCAAATAAACAATTATAAATACAGCTGTAGTTATTAATACTTGAATGAAAATCCTTTGCCGCCAATGACTGCCTGAAGTCTGGAGCTCATGGACATCACCATGAGTTTCCTCCCTGGAGATGCTTTGCCTTTACTGCAGGAACCTTCAGTCTTGTTTTCAATAACTGAAAAGCTGCTCTGCTTTTTGCCTTCAAAAAATCTTGAGTTGCTTTTGCAGTATGTTTAGGGTCTATATCCATCTGCACTGTGAAGCACCATCCTATCATTTGACTGAATGTGAGCAGAGAGTTTAGCCCTATACACCTCAGAATTAATCTCGCCACTTCTGTCAGCACACATGATCAATAAACACCAGTGAGCCCGTTCCGATGGCAGCCATACACGCCCATGTCATAACTGTGACTCCACCATGTTTAGCACATTATGTGTGGTATGCTTTGGACCATGGGCTGTTCCTTTCCTTTTCTCTTCCCGTACAAGTTTATTTTGGTTTCATCTGTCCAGCCAATCGGAATCCAGAACTTGGGAAGCTCTACAGATGTTTCCTGGCAAAGTCTAGTCTTTCCTTCCTGTTCTTGAATGTTGCCAGTGGTTTGCACCTTGTTGTAAACCCTCTGTATTTACATTCATGAAGGCATCTCTTGAATGTAAAGTTTGACAATGACACACCTACCCTCTCCTTATTGTTCGTGACTTGTCCTGATGTTCTTTACCAAAGACAGGATTCTGCGATCATTTACTTTAGTTTTCCTCCTAAGTCTTTTAGGCTTTTTGATGTTTTTGTGCTCACCAGTGAAGAATTACTTTTAAAGAATTTACTGAAATGTCTCTCCGATAGATTTATTTTTTCTGCCTAATGATGGACTTCATCACATGCATTGATATCTCCTTGGACTTCATATTGAACGGTTGCCAAATACCAATTCAACACCTGAAATCAACTCCAGACCTTGTACCTGCTTCATTAGTCTTGAAGTAACAAGGGAACACACCACAGCTGCTCATGAAACTGCTCGTCAAACAACTGCCCAAATACTTTTGAGCCCCTGTAAAAGGAGGTACTCTGCAAAAACTAGTTATAATTCCTAAACGGTAAACTGCATATTTTGTGAAACCTCTTAAATTAAAACCGAAAGCCTGCAGTTCGATCACATATTGTTAACTTTATTTCAAATCCATTGTGGCTGTGTATAGATGCAAAATAATAAAAACTCTGTCATTGTATCTGGTTATGCTTCTGTGATTTATGCGAGACAGTATGTTGTACCTAGATAAAGTGCAGTTTTCCCAGTGATTTTAAGATGATAGGTTCCCAGAGTAATATGGACCTTCCTGGAGATTCTGGGGATGTTTTGGTAGTGGTGTCACAATAAAGGACCATTCAAGTCCAATTTAACAGGCTCACGTGATTACACACGTCACCAAACATTGTGCAGTGGTTCACAATGCTGTGTTAGTACTAAGAGTGGCTATTTGGAGTCTGTTGGGGCCCGTGGCAGAAATTCACAGGGGGGCCTCCCAGTAGAGCTGAACACAGCGGGCCGCCCTGCCACCTACAGTAAGTTAACTAATGTTAAATGTCAACGAAAAACTGTCATAATGCAATGCCAGCGAAAGTTTTGTCATGTAAGAGTCCTTCCCCAAAAGTTCTGGATCATGTTGTTTTAACTTTCAAGGGGTCCCTCTTTGACATCTAACAAGGTTCAGACTTGCTGCCAGAAAGATCTTGCGACAAATACTGGTTGGAGACACAGAAAAGAGAAGGAATTCTATGTTTTTGTCAAGCCAGTGGAGCCATTAGTGTGAATAATTCTCATCACACAGCACTGTAATAAATGCAGTCATAAAAAACAATGGCAATGGACCTGTATTTCTTTATTCATTAATATACAACTGAAAGTCAGTCTTTATTCTTGCCTCTGACATTGTGTGTAATAAATCCCACCATAAGGTGCTTCAACCTAAACTTTTGCACACCTCCCTTTTGATTCTTCAGCACTTTTGAGTGTTGAGTGTTTCTCCTGCTCTTTGCTGTGCATTTCTGGGGGATATAAAGTGTGGTAGCCTCAAATTCATCTTTTATATATGCGCATATATGGATAAACTGTATGTGTGTGGGTGGTGTGTGTGTGTGCGTTTGCTCATGTATTTCCTGGAGCTGCTCGGAGTTAAATGTTTGCTCAAATCTCAGGCTGAAGGCTGTGTAATGATCAGCCTTACATTTGAAGATTGAGATCTCTTAATCATGTTTTAGCTCATGTTTTACTGCAATGATTATACAGTACAGGGGAATATATTACTATCATTGTAAACCTATTAATTTTACACATACTTGCTTATTTTAAGGCTCCGGATGGTTTTCCATCCATCATAAAAAAGCTCCTGTAAGCGCTCGATGAAGACGGTTGGTACCTAATGGTTTAGACTTCCTGCATTTTCTTGCCAATATCCTATATAGATTTTTTTTTTTAATATAGTTAAAAGTCTGGATTTAATTTGATCGGTCTTAGTTGTGATCTTGAAGCACCCCACAAGCCTCATATGACCCAGAAGTAAAAGTCAGCTGCTGAAATCATTAAAACACTATAAGCTTCTTGGAAGGATAGAAAAAAGTTTTTAGAAATTGGAAAAAAAAAACAAAAACCCAACATTGGGAACGTTTTTGAGCAGTACAACTTAAATGCGATACACGCTCATAATCGTGCGCCCCTTTATGTGTTGCCTTCATGTGTTCATGTCCTCGCTCTAATTAAAAGCGGCTCATACAAACACATAAAACTGGAGAAAGGCTTCCTAAAGCTCTCTCCAATCCATTGTTTTTTTTTTTTGTGTTTCCTCTCATAGCTCTGCCGGCTTACTGTCTTATGACTGGCTAAGCTTTGAGATCACCTTTCTGTGATCATTGTACTTACTACCACGCGTGGGCGAGAGGGGGACCGATCGGAGACAAAGAGAAAGGAAGCATATTTCCTTGTCTGTGGCTTTCTCTTTCTCTCTCCTTCGCTCTTTGATTTCTCTGCTGTCTTTCCTCTCTCCTGTCTCCTTCTGCTCTTCTCCTCTCAGACCCTCCACAGATTAGGAAAGACACACACAAACAGCTCCAGGGTAACACTTGCTGTGTGTGCACACAAACTGGGGTCCCAGTAGGACCCCAAACCAGTAGAGCCCAGTGTGAGCCCGGTCACGGATCGCAGCTTTTCCCGACAGTGGATCAGTGCCCCTGAGTGTGTTTGCCTAGACAAGTGCTCATGTATGTGGCTGGCTAAACTTTCTTTTTTTAAATTCTTTTTATTGCTTTCAGTCATGACTGTGATCACACAAACACAACTCAACTTTGCCAAGACTATAAATATCATCCACCTCCCTATTAAATGCCAATATAACATCTCCACCCCTTTTGTATGGACACATTGAATAAACACACGCGTCACTCTGCCACTTTACATTCAAATCTTACCTTGGCTGTGCTTGTGATTAAAATTCCCTGTCTCCAAGGAGAGCAGATGCTATTGTTTCCTCCCTTTTGGCTGCCATGAGCAGAATGAGACTTGAGATCCCCAGCCTGACTCAAACACCTTGTGGTTGCACTGCATCTATGAGGCCCGACGTGTAGTGGAATGAAAGTACAGGGTAATATATGGTTGCCATTACCCCGAGGCCTGCCGGCTTAACCTCTCTCATAGATCTCCCTGCTGAATCTCCTCTGTGCAGCACTCAGAGTTAAAGCCTGTACTCCCTAAGTTGACTTTGGTGGGTGCGGGCGTACGGCCGGCTCGCTGCTCTCACATTCCAGTCTTATTCACATATGTATGAGAATGTGGACGCTTCCTGTCTTTTGTTATGAGTAAAACAATTATTTTCCACCTCACACCATCTTGTGCGCATGTGGGTGGGGAG
Source organism: Mola mola (assembly GCA_001698575.1). Taxonomy (NCBI): domain Eukaryota; kingdom Metazoa; phylum Chordata; class Actinopteri; order Tetraodontiformes; family Molidae; genus Mola; species Mola mola. The sequence goes on along the minus strand of KV751323.1, from coordinate 6,027,086 downwards.
CCGGTTGCAGAGCTACGCCTGGCCAACAGGTGGCACTGCAACTCTATGTTTTGGTTGTTATGGAGCTGTCCGTGGTGCTGAAAGTAAATCTTCCCTGATCTGCTGTAGCGGAAAGGCAGCAAGGGAGACGAGTAGGAGAGAATGGACGGGAGAGAAGGAATGTGCACAAGAAGAAGAGGAGGAGAGGAGGAGAAGAAAGGAAAGGTAGGATTTAAATGGATGGGGCAGGAAGGAGGGTGGAGATGGGGATCGGTGAATGCTAAAGATGAAAGAAGAGCAAGTCGGGAGAGGGAGGCACCAGGAAAGCGAGGAGACGGGGCTTTTTAAAAACTTAAAAGATGATCACAATACAAAGTGAAGGGGGAAATCATACAAACAAGAGCAGGGATGAAAGGAAAGAAAGTGCCGGGGTACGACACAATCAGAATGGGACGCAGCCATTTAGGTGAAGAGAAAATGGGAGGAAGTGATGTAAGGTGAGTAATGGGAGTGGGGGGGGGTTAAACCCCACCACTTAAATAAACAGAAGCTGAGGAAACAAGTTGTCCCTCTGAACATCCAGCAAGGTTTTAATTAGCTCAACTCGGCAGGATGGAGGGCACTGATGGAGGAAGACAGGGAGTGAAAGCGTGGAAAAGGAGATGATGAAATGATGTAAAATGTGCTGGACATGATTCTGATGATTAATGCGTTGATAAAATAACAAAAGAGGAAATGGACATAAAAAAAATACCACCCAAAATGAATGAAAGCTGGCAACGTACGCGCCTGTATGTTGTTGTGCGCGTGTGCGTGTGTGTGTGTGTGTGTGTGTGCGCACGCGCATCTCTCTGCTTACTAGTTAGTGTGTATCTTCGTGTTTGTTTCTGTTATAGTGACAGCAGTGTTTATGCGTGCTCGAGAGGGAGGAGCAGAGCAACAGACGTAGACAGATGGGGCTAAGACGGGTGGAAGATATTAAGTGTGCCGTGTCCGCCTGTGTGGCAGTGTGTGCGTGTGCTAATGATCTGTGCGTGTGTGAGCGTGTGAGTGAACGCCGACGATCTCAGAGGCAGCGGCGGTACAGTATGCATGACACAGATAGCAGGATTTACGCTGGCCACAAGACTAAAGATGGTGACAAGGGAAGCCTCTGCTGGCCTCCAGACACTCTATGTGACTCTCTCTCTCTGTCTGCACCCCCTCCACCAACCCTCCACTCTGTGTATCTCTGCTTTGCTTTGTCATTCTTTGACAATGACCCAGTAATGGGATTGTCAAAGTCAAAAGTCGCTATCTTCTATGGCCTCTCTGTCTCCATAGACTGTTGAATAGGGGAAAAGAGGGTTGGCTCAGCATGCTTCATCGCTAGCAGAGCAGCGATGGTTCCAAGCCTGTTCTCTTATGGGCTTCATGAGATAAACTTTTTAAGATCCTTCTCATTCATCATTTATGCAGTCACAAAGGAAATTTGTGTATTTGATATTTTTTACTCTGTAACAAGTGGGCAATCACTCTTTTTCAGTGTACAGTATTTTGAAGGGGTTATGTAAATATCGCTACTATCTGTGAATTCATTTTATTTTCATGAAACCAGAAAGGTAAAAGTAGTATTTTTCAACTTACTGATGTCTGATAAAGTCCCTTTAACCCATATTCTCTATATTTTTCTTCCACTGAAAACAAATGTTTGTCTGTCAGCTACGACATTTAAAGATACATGGTGGACAAAAAGGACAAGGGAGGCAAAACTGTCGCTAATAAAGTCCTTTGACCAAAAGCTGCCGAATGCGTCGCTGTGTTCACTAGCTGGTCGGCAACTATGTCTGGGTTTTTTGGGGGGTTTTTTTCAGCTTTTTGTCTGAAAACAGACAACTGCCTGCTGCTTAGACAGCTGTGAGTGCCAACCAAAAGAGGCTGCTCACATGCTGTCATTGATACAATGCTATCACATAATTACTGATTACAGCTGATTGAGAATGATATACTAAAAAAAGTATACTGTTTGCTGGAAACAGCATTCCAGCATCTTGCAGTAGTATTCCATATAGCTGGGGGGCTCACAAAAGATAAATAAAAAACAATCAGAGCCGCAGAGGCCGAGTTCCAGATTTTCATTTTCTTGTTATATGTCAAACTACGTTTCTCATGATGCAAAATATGGGAATTATCTTAAATGCAACTTTCAAAACACGGCCAATTGAAACATTTGAAATTTAAATTCCACGGTGTGACCCTGTGACAACTTCAGAACTGCTGTTTTCTCCTCTAAAGAGCTCACAGAAGACATTAGTCAACCGTTTCCACTGGGTGAGTTGTGCTCCTTGTAAACTGATCTTAAGTTGTATGATGTCAGCAGGTAAATTACTCTTTATGCAGGTTTTACAATCTTTTTTGATTTTTAAATGTTAACTGGGGATTCCATATTCTCGTATATTTGTTCAATGTACAGTGAATTGTTGCAGGTGTTGTGCAGTTAAGGGGTTCCGTGGATGAGCAAAACCGGTGACACATTCAGTGTCAACGTGAGCTACGTTTTAACATTTGGTACCTATGAGAAGGTTTATCTCTCCCCATGGAGCAAGAAACACTCAGTTATACATGGTTAGAGCGACAAAGACTGAAATAGCAACACATGCTCTTTCTGAGATGAAAATGTCATATTTGGAGGGTATTAAGTGTCACACCTGCAGCCAGGGCCACTTCTAGCTAGTCACAGTGGTGACAGTGTGAGAATAGCTTGACATGTGTACACACTGGTCACTGTATAAGATTGGTTGTGTTCTTGGGCTCACACAGAAAACTGAGCTCTCTGTATTGTGTTTTGTCCTTGACACATGCATGAGTAAACAGCCAAATTGGTAATCAATTTGTTGTGCGATTGTCTCGGCAGAAGAATCAACTTTTCACCCAGTGTGTGGCTTCTGGCGCCTCTAAGAAAAAAATGATAGATGTAGCTTGGGATCATGGGATTTGTTCTCTTCATTGTTAATCAACCACTATTCCTGATGTAATTCTGAGTCAGACAGAAATTTCAGCAACAGGCGACCAAATGAAGAAGTGCTCTGTCACCTTGAATAAAGATTCCTCTCGTTATTAACATTTTTGAAAACACTGTGGATAACTGCAGTTCTCTATGGACATTTTAAAGCTGAAATGCTAAATATATCTTTAAAGAAATTATGTCTATAATAGTACATAATCACAAAAAAAAAGTATCTTTATTGTCAGTTCTAATATTAGGGTGCACACTAGATTCATCATGGACATGAGCTTACTTCACTCCTGTACTGAACTCCTGATGAACAGATGGTGACAGCATAATATGAGTGTAGTGTTACAGCAGTTATATCTTAACATCTCATCATGCTATAAATGAATTTTGCAGTGACATGCAGCAAAGTCTTTGCCTGATTAACAACGGGCCTGTCAAAGTGGCAAATGCCTTCAGTCAATCATCCAACCAGTTGTGTTCTGGATGTGGCCAGATTCAGGTGCAAAAGCAGAGGTGATCAAGCCTTTTCAGTGGCTGCCCCCAATTTATGGATCAGCTTGTCTTTCCATGTTCGTGCTGACTCTACTGTATTTATTTGCATTTAGATATTTGCTTATACTTTGTTTTTTGCCATGTTTTTGTTGAGCCTGTGCTGCACTTTGTTCAGCTACGCTGTCAAGTCAGGAACACAGAGGAGGGACTCGACATTAACGCGTGTGCCCAAGGCACGTAAACATAAGGCACGTAAACATCAGGCAAGTGGAATGCAACCTCATTCAATTTGTCCAATTGGGCAAGTGAATAAAAAATGTGGTGTCCGGTGTAATGATCTCTTAAAATAGACTGATTTTCGCTGATGAGAAAAATCTGTCTTACTGACACTTTAGAAGTTAATTCTGGCATCAACAATGTCAAGTACAGCATTGATAATATCGAATACGTATCTCTTGACCTCTGAATGTGAGATGGTTCATTTTTACCTAGATGATGGCTGTTATGCCGTGAATCTGTTGGAGAAGCTTTAGAACCTACACATCAAATGCAGTGTCTTTTTTGGGAGACTTCAGTCCAACAATTATTTTTCTATGTTGTAAACAATGACTAACCATCCACGATGACTTGTGCGAGTGTGTCGGTCAATCGGCGGCTTTGTTCCCTGACTCAGTGGCACCTCTGATCTCAGATCAGTTAACACTCGCAGGCACTGCTGGTATACATGCTGACTGCACTGCTGCTGGTCGGGCAAGAGCCCCGGCAGAGCGAATGTCATCTCACATGATGAAACAGCCGACGACTGTGGAGCTGAGGCAGGGTTGGTACAAGCCTCAGCGTTCGAAACAGTGTGACAACTGACCATGCACAAATTCATAAACACTGGCCACAGGGCCAACAGAGGCACTGATAGTGTGCGCTTCGGTATTCAGGAGAAAGCTGGTGGACTCTGACTGGAGTATTTGAAGTCCTGAGACAAATTCTATTTTTAAAAGAATTGAAAATAACACAGTAGTAAAATAAATAAATGAAAAATATATATGAATATATTATCAAAGTTTCCATTACTTTTTCATTTTAGCTTTGGGCTTGCACTGCGTCCCCTGAACACACATCGCTGGAACCGAGTCATGCAAAAAGTTTGTCCAACTGTATCTTAAGAACAGGTGTCAGTGTAGCTCAACTTAATGGCCACATTCGAACACAGAGCGAGAAGCAAGCCATCATTATCTCCTCCAGGCTCTCTGGGTCTAGCGTGGGTCTTCATAGTCTCAATGCAATAAATTGCACATACTTTATGTGGTTAACAGCTCAAGCCCTCTAACAGTCTCTTCTCAAAGGCACTGATGGTATTTTGACTCACTTGCTGTCATAAAAAGTGATGGTTGCGTGAGAAGAACTTGAGAGATGTTTGATCCCTGCCTCCTTTCACTCCTAAGCACACCTGGACAACGGTGCATTTACATACTAGTAGGTAACCAACGGTCTCCTGGTTGACACCGATTTCTCTGACATCCAAATATTTCCAATCAGAAAACATGTGCATGACGAATATTAAAGTCAGCTGGTATAGATGGAAAGACAGATGACATAATGACACATCTTTGCTTGCCAAACACTGAAACTAGTGCCAAGTTTCCTGTGTTAGTCTAAATAATACATTTTCCACCCATAAAATACTCCAGCATTTGTCGCTGAGTGACAGAAAGCTGTGCTTCGTCCGACATTCTGGCACTTCACTGTGCTGTCTGGCTGCATGTAAACACAATGCATGATGGTCAGCTAATCGGATTTTTGGAATGTTACAGAAACTTCTGGATTCAGCTCTCCTGATGCTGCACACAGTAATGGGATTTCAGAGACTGTTTGATGATCCAACAAAAGCATCTGCAGCATCCCCTGCAGCCTCTTTATATTTCTTCGCAAACAGAGTATGACTCATTTTCATTTTTGGTGAGGAAGGGCAGTCTAATGTAGAATGGACTGACATGTCGGCTGCAGCATCTAAAGGCACCACCATTACTGCAGTAGCAAGTTGTAGTGACACCGTCAGCTACTGCCTGGCTCTGGTGATTGAACTGACGACATGGGGACCCTGTTACAGGTGAAGGTATGGTAATCTTTAGAAATTTTACATAATAAAGATCAATTAGGATATAAAATTGATGAAGTAGAAAGAAAAAAAAATACACCAATTAAGGTAAAGTTATATTTTGGAATATTTCACAGTACTACCTTGGGATGGGCACGAGTGGTTACTTCCAAAATCAAAGGTTCATCTTCATTCCTTGAAGAAGAATCTGTTCCTTATTTTACTACATCTATTTTTTACAACACATCTAACTGCCGTCTCCAACCACTGGGATACAAAAAGGCTGTGTGCTATGACATGCATGCACAGTGGAGCCATTATTTTAGTCTATATTTGACCGTTTATTTTGCTAATTTGCTTTGATTAAGTAATTTTAAATGTAGTTCAGAACTAATAGGCCAAAAATACCCCAGACTATTCCAAGAAGATTAGCCTTAGAGTTGAAAAATGAAATTAAAGTCTTAATGAAATGCTTTAACATTGGTCATCATTAAACTGAACAAGGAGAAAGTTCATGTTAACATACTAAAATATGTGCTGCCTATTTGATATGTGAAAATGATAAAATAATAATAATATAATCTCATATATTGCAATATAGGCTAAAGGTTCAACCTTTGGTCGGTACAACTGCTTTTGTGGATGTTCCTGTTATTGAATGTCAACATCGTTGTGAGCGAAATAAACCGATATGAACTGAACTTACTAACAAAAACAGAACCAAGGCAAACAGTACAAAATCACACGACCCTGGTCAGTGGTACATCATATATTGCACAAAACGTTAGAGGTCCTTTGGTTAAAAGGCCCAACACACCTCCTGAGCACCTGCCATCGTCTGACATCACCTGGAATGAGCTGCAGTGAAGGTTCGACACAGACTGAAGAAACGGGTACCCGACAATACGGAGACAACTTTTGCTAAGTGCTCCACCAACACTAACACCTCATGGTATACTGGGCCAAATATATGCTGTCACTATGGGTATACATCCATACATTAAACACACACACACACACACACGTGAAACATGAGCGAGGAATATTTAAAGAAATACAAACACAAGACAAATCCAGAGAGCATACAAAAATAAAAATGCATACGCACAAACAGCAGATAAAAGAATTACTGCAAGTGAACAACACTGTGCCCAACAGGGACAGCTTCTGTCGACCCTTCAAAGCTGTGGATTAGTGGCAGTGAAAAAAAGAAAAATCAATAAAAGAGAAGAAGGAAAACAATAAAGAATAAACAGGTAATGACCCTGGCTGTAGAGTAGAGATGTGTAAGCCCAGAGGAGACTGCGTAAAGACAAAACAGCAGCCTGGAGACTAGCCAGCGATGCTTCCAATGCCTGCAAGGCTCCATCAAGAGCAGACACAGCGTGTAAAACCAGCCACTCCAAACTGTGGCTACAGAAAACTGCAAACTACGCCGCCAAGATGGGCGCCAGGTGCCAGGAACAGACGCGCACACGCAAGTATACGTCCCGGTTGGATACAGCACTGATCGGTGCTGCCAGGTACGTAATTACGCTGCCAGAGCTTCGCGCCGAGTTGGGCCTGATGACGACTTACTGGGCCAGATGAATGGAGACTCCACCACTAGCGCCTTGAGACAGAGTGTGGGAGGGCATTATGGGAATCAGTGCATCTCTTCACAGCTTTTACGGACTCGACCAAAGTGAAGGGGAGAGCTGGCGCTCACCACCACGGGCGTCCTCCCACCGTGTGATTATCTTGCTGCCCGCTGCCCACTGGGCTCCGCTAACTTGTTGGAAACTGTCCTTACAGTATTGGGCCGCGTCGTTAAATATGCATGCGCTGCTCCCCTGTAATAGGAACACACTCTCCAGGAAGGCTTCACCTGTAAGGAAACGCTTATTCGCCGATTATACCAACTTGCAAACATCAGTATTGAGATTTAGAGCCAAGCTGAAGCTTAATGAGGCCTGTTACAGCCCTTTTGTAAAGGCTGTGCCTGTGATCACATATCTGAATGCATAATTTGTGCTATTAACCCCTAAACACTTTGAGTATAAACAGTCAATATGGAAATGTTTCCAAAGCTGATGGGGCTAAAAATACCGTTCACTCGTGATTGATCTGTAATGCATGGTAGGACGGGAGTTTGTGATCAAAGGCTGGTTTGTGTACTGCATCTGCCTTTTATTGTTCTTCTCTGCCTGCGTATCTCTGTGTTGTTTGCGTTGTCTGCTTTATACTACTTCTTTCCGCTCGTGTCTCTTACAGTCTGTTTTTTCTGTTCCTACTGCAAAGACAATTACCTTTCTTCCTCACCTCTTTCTAACTCTTTATACCCACACGCACACACATTGATGTGTTCTCTCTCTCTGAACCTCTGGTTGCGAGATCAATGCCTCCCCCAGGTAGGCTGACTCTGAGTTATTTTGCTACACAGTGTGGGAGGGTTAAAAGGCAGAGCAGTGGCATATTGAGTCAAATTGCATGTGCATCTCAATGTTCCTCGCATTGTTTTAGGATTTGAAAGCCACTAAATGGGAGTCAGACTAGACAATTTCTCTTATCATGAGATTACAGATCCGACAGGGGTGGTCAGCGCTGTGCCATATTACGGTGCTTCGGCTGTAATATGGTGGCGTGGTGGGTTCCCCTATGGCTGATAGATCTGATAGAGTCCCGATTGGCTCTTGGGATGCCGGTGTCAGTCATGCCTGCATGCCATTGCTCTTCCTCTACTTTCTGGGAATCCCTGCCTGGTTCAAACATGTGCAACTGTGCATCGTATAGTAGAGTAGTTTAAACGTCAAAAGATGACAGAGCAGGTAAGCTCCAGCCGCAGGCGAGGGGCAGAGTGATGGTGGAGAGTGGGCGGGGCTAAAGTAACACATTCATAGATCCTCACAGCTTAAATGAGGCAAAGGTGTAGAATAATATCCAAGTCATTTTAAGGCCACAAAGGAATGTTTTCATTGGGAAAAGAAAAAAAAGTCTACACAGATTCCTTACCTTCATCTCGCATGTCCGCCATCTTGTTCTGTCCTCCATACATTTTGTCTGATCTGAGAAATGAGAAGTTCTTTTGAGAACTGACCAGATTCTTCCTTTCAGAATGGCTGCGATCAGCTCTGGCAGCCACAGGCCAGCTGGATCAATGCGCGGATGTGCTCGGCAGAATATGAGTGTGACCTTTTCTTCTGTTCTGTCCATATCCCCTACTTGTTTTTGTTGACCAAGGCACCCAAAGCTATTAACTCATTAGATGTGCTTTGAAAGGTCAGCAGCAAGTGAGGTCAGAGTTGAAAGAATTTGAACTTTCAGCACAGAGTGAGGTTCACTGCCACCACTAACACCACTGATTAGGGCATCCCTGGACTCACATCCCCTAGGCGGCAAGAAACACGATTCTGAATGCTGGCTGTGTAAATAAGCACCTGTTTGCCAACAACTTGCTATTTTAACGTAAAGAATAATGCTAATGATAAACATTCATATATCGTATACTATACATGCACAAATGCAGCTCCTTAGGTTTTATCTCCATGTTTTTTCAGCACAGCAACGGATCATTTATCAATCTTGTCTCCACTTCACACCCACACACTTGAACATTGGCTCAGCCGCCTGTTTCTCTGCTAATGCTGTGTGTGGATGTGCACCTGTGTGTATCCATACCCGGACACTGGCAATATTGTTTCATTATCAACAGGGCGAGGCTCCTAATTTCCCTTGAACAAGGTCATATCCTGCCTAGCGAGAAAACAGGAAACAAAAGGCCGCGCTCGTTGGGAGGTGACCTGGATCCCGCTGCCGATGTTATTCCCTCAGAGTCGAGCTCGTCCCCTCCCTCTCTTTAGCGCTCGCAAGTATACACATGCTCGAATGCATAATGCAAGCCGAGCTGAGATCTGACTCACAGCCATGCTGTTTTCGCCTCACTGTGACGGATAATTCCAAGCTGTGGGGGGTTTTATGCGTCTGTGTGCTCATGCAGCACCCACGGCACCTGTCAATCACCGCTGTCGTTTTTGAAGTGGATTCACTGAGAGATGAGGGCCTATTTGATTTGATCACTGAGGGGGAGCATACGGCCTGTATCATTATTACACACACACACGCACACACGCAGGGAAGGGAAAGCTGCTTTTCTTGTGATACAGCGGATCGTCCCGAGCGTGCACGCGCACAGACAGCATGTATGGAGGCACACACACCTGTGCAGGATATGTTCCATCACTCTGGTGTATTCCAATGAACACCTCATTTAGGCGAAGAAAATGAAAGACATCAACCTAAAGGAGGGAAAGATATGATGGCCAGCTGCTTAAGAGCTCTCTGAAAGTCGAGCCATGCAGAGGGAGACAGGAGGAGCAGATGCGAGAAAGCGAGAGCCACAGAGTGACAGGCGGAGAGAGTGTGCCTGGTCAGAGGGCTGGAGGCTCGCTTCCTTCTGCAGCCAGAGCGCAGGGCGACTGTGGGCTGGCTCGGCCTGCTAACCTTGAAGTGCTAGTAATTGGCACTTAGCATTAAGCGGTCCCTGTCCCTCTGGGATAATAAGACTCGTGGATAAAAGGAAGGGCTTTAAGAGTTGAGAGACTAAAAAGAGTTCATCAGACACACGAGCAAGTATTAGCTCCAGCGAAATAAAGATAGAGCCACTATATTGTGTGCGGAAATCTTATTCTCCAGAAACCCAACACACGGAGTACATAATTTAATACACGCACCGAGCTATTTCAAATATAAGCATTCACAAACTAGCAACAAATATGTTTAAAATATCAAAGAAAATTGAGTTGGTACAATGTTAGACGTCTTACTGCTCGGGCTTTGCCTCTATTCATATATTTCGGAAATCTCATTTTCTGCAGTTTTGAGCCTCCCGTTGCAGAGCATAACTCTATGTGTGGCTAAGGAAAGAGTCGAGCCGCCACCTTCAAAAAAAGGGCTGTTGACCATTCCAGCCCACCATGGGACCAGATGTAAATTTACCTTTTTTTTTACCATTTAACTTTAACTTGTGCACTTGTAGAGTGCCATCAGCAGGCCGTGTCACACATAAGACTCAGGAATGTTGCCTTCTAAATCTATTTTGGATGGATCATTGCTTTTATATTCTTTGTGGGTTTTGCTTTTCTTAAAAAAAAAACCCCGCAAAAACAATAAAAACTAGCAAAATCATTATTTTGGATTGTTGCTTTAGAGCCTTAGAAGAATTCAAAACATAATTCTAATTTTTGAGTGATTTCGGACCTAAAAATGAAAAAAATAAATAAATTTGAAGGTAAGAAAAAATACAAGGGTGAAAACTACTAGTAATGAGGTAGAGAGAGGTATTTATTCTGTATTCTGTATTGGTTTTCACTAAAAATACATACTAGTGTTTTCATGATCAAATGGATTTAACCCTTAATGTACCAAGCATGCATTTTAGTTATCCATTTTTTATTTTTAATTGCATTTCATTATCAGTTAGATTTTTTTTTTTTTTAACTCGGAGACTCTACCGGAAAGCATCCAGTATGGTAATATTACTCCCTTTGTCACAATATATCCATTTGGCCAAACTCACAGCTTATGGAGTCACACATCACGATGGCACATTTTAAAACGCTGCTCTCTGAGCGACCGTACGCATAATCACGCCCACAGATCATTACCATGTGTGCCACATTCAATTTCTGCCAAACCCCAATTAAGGTCGGATTACCTATGCATGGTCAGTTTCATCCTCATTTTGGAAGTTGGGTGCATAAGCAGCACAGTTAATTTGGACTGGCGTCTAATGGCTACCTGTATTTGCTTTTTTGCCACTGGGGTTGGCACCGCTCATGTAGGCTGCATATTTACTGTGAAAAGTCCAGTGGAAACTTACTGTTTTGAGGAAGCAATTAACTTTAAACTTCCTTCCACTTGCATTCTCATTGCAGGCGTATAATTGATTCCCATCAATTGCAGGTGCTGCTGCAAGAGAGTTACGCATAAAATTAGCATGCCGCACACACACATTTTCCCCATCAGGAAATGTATCTGTGCATGACAGACAGTGAAGGTTGAATTAGGATTTTGAGGAAAGGGAGAGCTCTGTGCAAAACTCATTAAAATAGTTAACCACTGACATTGCTTTATTAAACATGTGCTTACAATATGTACGCGCATACACACACACTTTCACGTAGCACCACTCCAGGGACTTAATTATTGCCACATATGAGCACAGGGAATCTTATATTATCAACACACTTTCATTTTCCTTTTAACATTCAAGAAAATCTTATTAAAGGAAAAAAAAAAAATCTCCTTTGCTGAAAACAGAGAGGAGATCTAATATTAGGAGAAGCAGGTGCACTCAGCGATGGTATCTACTTTCCGGACACCTAAGACTTTGTATTTATATGCTCCCCATAGTAACTGTATATCATCCAGCACTCTTTTATATTTAGACCAATATTGTACTCTCGCTGAAACTTCTCTGCTCTCTCATCTCGTTCTCTCTGGTACTGACAAAGACACCTCCTGACACCTGCTTATCTTGCAGAAACCTCTGGATGAGATTCTTCATCTTGCCCTGACACCAGTCTGGATCATCTTTCTGGGGTTCAAACAGGTCACCTGCTTCACAGGCGGATATTTTAAGTTCTTTTCCAGCACTTTTGTGATGGTTGACATCACTTTGGTGCACTAGGTCTGTGAGTTCTTCTATGTTTTTCTGTCTGAGTAACCTGCTTAACATAAAATCCATTTTCTGCACCCTGGTAATTAACCGGAAAATACTTTCGGAGGTCGTTATGCACCCAAGCTGATGCTCATTTCCTTAGGACGGAAGCAGTTTTTCTTGTTGTTTGATGAAGTGTTCTGCGCACTGGAACTACCCCGAACAACTCCAGTCGTTTTCGATATTAGCTGGCCTATTAGCTGGACAAAATGAATGCAGTGTTTATAGTCTACACCAAATCAGTTGCATTCAGGAAACAGTACATCTCTATTAATTACCTCTAACAATCTGCCGTTTGAAAGGAACAGCCTTGTTGTACTGACTGCCTCCATGTAATTGGTCATTGAAAGCTGCACCTTTCCAGAGCTTTTTACACGACGTAGTTTCCCCAGTGGCCACGGAACAAAAGTGGAGTTTTTGTGCATTTGCCAAGAGCTGTGAAATTGACATTTCTTGTATTATTTAAGAGCTGGTGACCCTCAAATCCCAAAGTTGCTATAAGTTGAAGCCACCTTTGCAAGCATTATCTAGGGGCTTCAATTGTGTAAGTTATGCACCCGTCGTACTGCATGTCTGTGCTGCAGTGGCTGACGTTTGGGCTGTCCACAGAGACACCCGTCCACAGCTCCTCCACACCCTCCTCAGAGGAATGCAGGCTACTGTAATTAAGTTACTCTCTCCCTCTCTCCTTTCTGTCTTGTCGATGCTTTGAAATTACACTGTACTTTAAACCCTTGCCAGACGCCAAAGGGCTTATCTTTGTGCCTGGATTTTCCCACCAGGGGCCATGACCAAATGTCAGTAACTGACAAGCTGGGGATGACAACAATGTGGAGTTGAATTCTAGTCCAAAACAAGACAGTGGGAGTAAACACAAAACACAGGGTTTAAATTATTCCCTCTATTCAGGGTAAAGGTTCAAAACCTATAATATCATCCATGTGAAAAGGTAACTGCCTAAATCAAGAAACTAAGTGGAATACACTTGGCGGCCATAACTGCGTTTATTTACAATATATTTTTTTTTACATCCCTGTGGAAGAACTTTGGCCCACTCCTCATTGCAGGATTGCTTTAATTCAGCCACACTGGAAGGTTTTTGAGTATGACTTGGCTGTTCCTGGTCTTACCACGGCATCTCGATCAGATTCAAGTCAGGACGTTGACTGGGCCGCTCCAAAACGCTCATCAGAATTCATCTGAGCCACTCAGAGATAGACTTGCATGTGTGCTTTGGACCCCTGCAACCACTACTAATCCCACCGCACATAAGCTTAAGGTCACCAATTTGTCAAGCGCTCCTGCACGATTTTCTAGTGTAGACCACGATTTATGGATCCACCCATTAAGACAGGTCAACCAGGTCAAGTCTCGGGGGGGTCGTTTATTTGCAAATGTGAGATGAGCCGTTGTGTTTTCTTTTCCAACAGGCCCCGTGTCTTTCTTATTGTGGAACCATGAACAGAAAGCCTAACTGAAGCAAGTGATGCCTGCAATTCCTTAGATGTTCCTCTGAGTTCTTTTGTGACCTCATGGATGAGTCACCAAGGCGCTCTTAGAGGAATTTTGGCGAGTTTTACCACCGGTCCAGGTTTTCCCTCTTTGTAGATAAAGGCTCCCATCGTGGTTCACTGGAGTCCCAGAGCCTCAGAAGCTGCTTTGTAACCTGTTCCAGACATAAATTTCACATCTGTTCTTATTTCTTTAGTTGGCTGCATCAGATGCTGCTTTGTAAGACCTTTTAAGTCTACTTCATATTGCCAGACAGGTTCTAATTAGGAGATGTTTTAGATTTAAAAGGTCTGGCAGTAACCATTCATGGGTGTAGCGAGTGATATTGAACCTGATTTTCAATTAAACTTATTTAATGGACTGACTTAAAAAGTGTGGGGGCGTGGGAGGGTGGCTTTTTAAGATAGGACCAGTTGGACGGCTTTTTCCTTCAATAAATGAAATTATCATTTAAAAACTGCATTTTCTTTTCATTTACTTGGGTTATCTTTGTCTAATATTGAAATTAGTCCGATGACCTGAAGCATTTCAGTATGACAAATGTACGAAAATAGAAGAAACCAGGAAGGGGGCAAAAACGTTTTCACAGCACTGTCTTGAGAACAGAAAGATTTGTAAAATCCTACTTCTCACATCATTGCATTTTTTTTAAAGACATTTGAAAGATTGATTCAAAAAAAAAAGCTTTAACGCAAATCAAGGTGTTATTTTTAGATGAATGAATTCAACGCCTTTTAAGGCTTTTTAATGATCCGCGGGAACCGCGTTGAAAAAAACCCACCTTTGTTCCTTGTCTGTCAAAATGAAAGAACAAGAGAGAAGTGTAGTAATAATGAGTCCGGCAGGTTTAGCCTTCGAAAAAAAGAAATATCTATATCGACAGCACTCATCCCCACCCCTAACTCTGCCCTCGTTTTCTACATTTTTTCATCTCAATCTCCTTTTTTATTTATTTATTTTTTTTAATGCCACTTTTGTATTTGTGCCACTGGACAAGAACATAAAGTATCGTCTTTTATGCCCTCACATGGAATGCAGTCAGGCTTTTCAAAGGGAGATGCTCTCTTTTCTTTTTTTATGTAGCCAAAGACAACTGAATATGTAATGAAATCACATCCATCTTGATACATATCTGGATCTTATGATTTCATATTCTGCATGTGTTTTTTTTTTTTTCTTTTCTTCTTCCATGCTATTTTATTCAGTGTGTCCCTTTAAAGCAACTTGAAATGGATACAGTCTTGAAAAAAAGGAACCCTGCAGGAACACAGTACTTGCATTATATATATTGAGTAAATTGTTCATGAAATAATGTCCCTTTTCATGTAGGGTGTTTTATTTACATCATATAGCATTATAAATGACAGTGAGCATACTCTCTCTGGTAATTCTTACTGATTTTTTTTATTAACCTTGGCTAGTATTAAAGATCCCTTCCACGCATGTATCAAGCAATTCATTACAAAAAATGTGCTGCATCTGAAATTGATTTTTTTGTTTGAGAAAAAGAAGTGTAATTCACACATGAAAGCTGCCTAATTAAAAATGCAGAAGAGATGAATATGCAAATATTTGATTATTGGGAAACACAATATTCTAGGAAATACACACACACACTCAGCAATATCAACTTTGTTTAATCTTCCTCATGGCAGAAATGTTGTATGTTAAATATGTGAAATCACAAGAAAATATAGCCTAATGAAGGGATTATATTTTTCTGTAACACCATCCCATACATATTAAAATTCTAATTAATTTAAATGAAAGAATGTGAAGAAGAAATAAATCAATAATGAGTCAAGTAAACACACATAAGGGTCACAGGCCTGCTGAAGTCATGTTGAACTTTGGATGGATCTTACTGCACATGTGCCAGCAGCGTTCTGCCAGAAAGTCACTGAAATTCTCCAAATTTCTATCATTATTTAAAGATTTCAGTTGTGATTTGGTTAGACTGCTTCCTTATGTCCAGAAAAGCTCTGTGTTCAAAGTGTCGCACAGAAGTAAAATTAGGTTTCTGAAAGACATCCTTCAGCGCGTCTAATGGCCAGATCTATCTTGTTCAGTAAATGCCATCTATCGCTGTATGCAAATTGCACAGTGGTGGCAGTGCCTGGTTGTGATCATACTGTTGCACACAGTTCAGATGAAGTTCAGTCAGCCCGGAATGATAAAGACATTCTTTTGCGTACACCTAAAAGCAGGCGTTCGGATAGCGATTCGAGAGACCGTATTGATTTCACAAAAAAGAAAAAAATAATAAAACACTGTATTTGCAGGGCGACAGAGGCATTCTCACTGCAGATCTGTAGATGAGCCACAGCGGGCCAAAACGCAAACAAACCTTGTTACAGATTTCTTTTCAGCAAGAGCCGTCAACGTTTTACTGACGCTTAATTCACCCAAGACTTTTAAAAAGTCCTTGAAGTCTCCTAAGTTTAGAGTCTCTGAATAATTGTTTGACTCTAAAAATTGTTTATTTTTTCCCCACCTGGAGGATCTGTCGGCCTGAGTGAGGGGAAAAGCTAGAGAGAAAGAGAGATATGACATAATCCAAACTGAGGTTGGTAGCTATGTGATATCCTGTTTCTACAGCTCAGACTTAATCAATAGTTACCGGTGAGAAGGTATCTCTCTCACACACACAATCCTGTCAGGGAGAAAGAAATGTTGAACGTAATGAGGAAAACTTAAAAACATCATCCTGGCTGTCCTCTTGTGGAACACATGGACACACTGATCGGCCCTTTTTCTCTTTCCAGCAGAGCAAAACAACATCAAACGCAGCATGTTCTTTTATAAATATCATCTACAAAGCACTTTCACCTTTCCACTGTATGTTATTAACACATAAGCATGAGAGAGGAACATTTTGCTGCATACTGGCGTCTCCCGTTCGGCAGATGAAAGACAATTCACAACCTTATTAGTTGAAGCAGATTTTTCTATCTGAAAGGGGTTCAAACAATAAAATCCTGCAGACACACATCACATTCACCACCTAGGAAATACTGTATGCGAACAGGCAAAATCACACAATGTCTCTGTGACCAAAGGGAGACTTTTTTTTTTTTTAGGGGGAAAAAATTGGTGCAACTGCCAAGTACAGTGACAAAAGTTATTTCTTCTTGCAGTCCAAAATCACCACTGCAGATCTGACGATGAGCCAGAGCTTTCAGAACACAAAGAGACCCCGCTTCACATCAAAGGGATTCTTACATTTATTACTAGTATATATATCTTTGAAACAAAGACCTGTTTCTGGAGCCTTCAGCCCTCTTTATTATGATGAGCCGAGGTTCTGTGCAGATATGGAATAACAATAAAACGCATCCAACACAAAGCCAACACAGAGAAAGATGCGAGTGCAAAACTCATGTATGACCGTACACACCATACAAGCTGAATTGCATTTACTTTTGTGGACGTTACAACTGGCCTTGGGGGAGAAGCTCTTTGGCCTTCTGCTGCTTCCTATCACCTGACCTGCTAGCTGTGGCTTACAGCCCAGTTAAAGACTGCATTTTGTTAGCTGTGGCGCCATGTGTGTATTGCTGGACACAACGCTGCCACTCAACACTGGCCACTTTCAAAATTAAAAAAAAATTTCAAGACCAAAAAAGTATTTTACCTTTAGACAACAATTAAAACAAAAGACATATTTGTAAACTGTTGGTTATTGTAAAACAGGCGTCTTTCAACTGCGAAAGGTAAAGTGTTGCTATTAAACACGATGTTTTTGAATTTCTCAAAAACTTTTTCACAATGTAAACCTAATGCAGTCTCAGCCGTATGTATTTAATGTGCTAAGCCTTCCTAAATACATAACAGGCCCTTATTATGATAGTCTCTCTGCTCTAAAATGTGTATCATGCTACTGTAAATCACCTCTTTAACTTGTCTGACATGAATAGGACATATATATATATATATAGAGAGAGAGAGAGAGAGAGAGAGAGAGAGAGATCAAATATTGTATGTAGCAGAAAAACAGCAAATTGCAGCAATTATTTAAAATAAAAAGAATTATAAAATAAGGCCATCATTTACAGAAATTAGCTTATGACCTGATCATTTCTTTGATGTAATTCTTAGCATTATTAATGAAGGGCCTGCATATATTCTCAAATAAATGCAGCTCAGCCTTTATTATGTCATTTAATCCTGCTAATGGAAAGCTTGGTAAAATGTGACTTATCAGTTGGGCAGTGAATGGCCTATGAATCTTTTTCCTTAACTGTGTAATACATTTTTTGTAAGAAAAAAAAACAACAACACAGTTTTGGTATAATTATGTTTCTCTGGCTCTAAGTTAAACAGGAAAAAACACAAAAAAACCCCCAAACATTTAATTTGACTTGGACTTCACCTTCAGATCATATATTCTCTGCTGCTGCTCTCTTTCTCTCTCTGCATTATTTAATGGCACAGTCTGGGTACCCAAACGATGACTGTGGAGGCAGAAGAGTTGTGCTCTTTACATGGTCAGTGTGGTTGGCAATGAGGTGGCAGGCAGACCAGAACAAGCAAATCAGAGGGTAAAAGACAAGTCGGCAGGCCGGCGTAAAGACGGAATATCGGCTCACGCACCTGGAGAGTGATACTGTCCTCTTTGTACGACGGCTTGAGTGTGAATGTTGGGCCGTGACGTTGTTTGATGGTTCGGAGAATATTCTGTCGGCGCATGAAGACACAGCAGGGAGCTACGCCAGCCTCTCTGCAGGAGAGATAAATAAACTACTGACGACCCAATTACCTGCAGCTGCGACTACCGCAGCATGCCAGCCCAGACGGGCGCACCACAGCCACAACTCTTCTGCCGGCTTTGTTTCATCTATGAAGAAAATTTAAAAAATAACCAACGAGGCCTTCATCAACCCCTGGCACACACACACACACACACACACAAAAAAAATCCCACTTTAAATTTTCCTATTTCTTTAAGAAAGTTTTCTGTCATGTGTTGTCCACATATGAAAGCACTGACTGCCAGACCTCTTTCTGAAGATGACAGATGCTACTAATTGGCACTGAACCAAAGCGAGTGTGCCGTGCAAGTACGTTTCCTTGATGAAGCAGAGGCAGAAGTGTGGGGCCAAAGTGACATTACAGGGTTCATTTCCCCAAATCTTTATCTCTTAATTAAAATTCACAAACGAGGAGAAGTTAAACTGCTGATGGACAGGTCACAAGCAGTCGGGTACGTGTACCCACAACCACAACGGAAAATCAGATCAGTACCAGCGATGCATGATTTTACATCAACATGTTCACATGCATTCCTTTTTTAGTAGCCTTCCACCTACACTGGATTGAATGTCAACATGTACAGTGTATGTTTCAGAGTTTGAGCAGTTATTGTGACGGAGGCATTTCACATATTCCAAAACTCATCTACAACATGATTAAATTAAGTTCAATGGGTTCAGAATGTGAGAACAGTTACATTACAGCATTCCTTTGCTGAGTCACTGTGGATCTCACGGTGGCCTTTTTGACCAAGCCAATTCTAGTTTGCGCAAGGTGCCTACTCTGGAACCAGCTCTTTGTGTTTCCGCAGCCAAAGAACCAGCTCATGGCCAGGAAAACTGGTTCTAGACACTTTGCTGGTCTAAAAGAACCACATGCTTCATGGGTTGAGGGCAAGTTTGTTGTAGCCAAAACCTTCTTTTCCTCGTTTTTAACAACCGCACCTCATGTTGTGTTTTGTTGGAATGTTCTGCAGAAGATGCTACAGTGGACACCAAATTGAAACAGCAGTGGAGAGGAGAGGAGACAGCACAAATGTGATGACTTTTGGATGCCAGTGTTTGCATTCAAAGGCACTGATGAATGGGTAATGAAAATGTGTCTAGGAGGCATCCAGCCTTTAGAGGCGCTATATACAGGCATGTCGTTTTTCCAAGTCCATTGGTAAACAGACTAACACGTGCCTCACACGCTCCGACCTCAACTGGACTCTATGGAGATTGTTCTCCTTCAGTCACGGCCACGTATTTGCCCACTCAAGTTTGCATAGACATAGCCAGCCTGTCAGGATGCATCTACCGGGAAGACATGGTCAGCCTGAACTTGGCTGTATCCCAGCTGCCTTACCCTCGTGTGTCTCTTTAGTGATCATGGATTTGGCCCATTTGCACAGATGTTCGCGTCTCCAAGGATGAAGTGACTCTTCCAAAAATTGTGAACAGGCCTGGGCTGTTCCAGTGGACAGGTAAGGGCCTCCACCAGTATCATATAGAAGATGGCATTCAGTCACCAAGGGTCAGGTGCTTCCCATGGTGAGAAGGTAGCGAAGAAATCACTTTACTGTTGCTTGACAGGACAAGGAAAGCGAAACGACGATAACCATCAATGATACTGAAAGCGCCCCAAACGCCCTAAAAGGCGCATGGCACAGCCTTTCATCATGGCGACCAGGATAAAGGCATCCCCATCAGAATATGATCACGTCATCTTGTATGTCTCCACTAACTCAGTGTCATATAGAGGTGCAGCACCTACATTCAGCTCAGCGGGACCTCCCACTGGTGTTGAAGATAGCAGTGGGTTGAGTTGAGTTGCACTCCTGCTGCCGTCACCCTCATCCCCAGTTTGAGAACCGCCTGGCCTGTTGGTTGTCTGTTTCAGGCCCACAGGTGGGTAAGACTTGACCATCCCTCTGTGGTCCATGCACACTCAATACATTGTGTTGGAGTGTCAATGGCTCTGTTCAGTGGAGCGTATCTTTAACATATGCGTGTCACACCTGTTTATAGGGTCTATACAGTGGGTCGGTGTCAGTGAGATCAACATAGGACTGATGAAGGTGGTAACCAGGTGTAGTATCAGTCACAATAGAGTGACAGTGACAGAAAACATATAATTACAATCTTTAGTGGCACAGGAAAGGCGCATATAACGTGCCAGTTTGAATTTAACTGTCAAGATGCGACTGAAAAATGTGGATATGTGAAAGCAATTTTCACAATTTTACATCTCTGGCTCTCTCTTTCCTCACAGTCACATGAGACACAATCATCTTGATGTTCTGGTGTGCTCTTCCTATACAAATGGCTTGTTCTGTCACTGAACTACATGAAAGCGAAAGTGGCCAACATGAGATTGACAGTATACTCAAACGACTCCTTCATTCGTTATTTCTCAGGTGCCCTGTCAACAGGCATCTGACTTCCTTTTAACTACTATGTTCTTCTTCTTTTCTTGCCTTCACTCTGAATTGGCTCTCCATTGGCTCTCTTATTTGGGCTCCCTGCTGCTGCAATTTGTAAATTCTCCACATTTAAAGAACCCTATCTCAGTTGCGGCTCAATAAAAGAAACAGGCGTGGTCTGCCTCTCCATATTAATCGCCATGATTTAGCCTCCTGTTTTCTGAAATGGAAAACTCCCTCTCCACTAAAACATTATATTAAATTTAATAATTGCGTCAGCCTGTGCATACACGTACACAAAGATGAAGCCTAATGTATTTAATGCTTTCATTACATTTCATTACACATTGGAGAGAAAACTTGAGTGTCGTTCTAGAGCAGAGGAGGACATGCCTTTAATATCTCTGGAAACAAGTATCGGTTTCATTGTCACTTGTGGAAGGTTCCCTTTTCATCCTTTTCTCACCACCTCTCCTCTTCTTCCTCCTCCTTCTCCACCTCAACCTCAGCCATGGACACATTCTCAAAGCTTTTGTTAGTTCTCTCTGGTCCTCTGCTTTCCACTTCTTATTGGGCTTTAATAAATCTCAAGGTAGATGCTAATGTCCTTTATTAAACAGTGGTAATGTGTGTGTATGTGTGTGAGGGTGTGTGTGTCTTTAATATTCATATAAAATTGAGGACTGGATACTGAGTGTGAAGGTCAACACCATTTCTCGTTTATTTACTTTTATGCTACTGTATTAAAACTCTGCTAGTCTCTACCAGAACTGGTCCAATGTGAACCACTGTGATGGTTGTTTTAGCGTGGCTGCCGTTGCATTTGTACTCAAAAGCTGATACTGACATATTCATCATTATCATTAAAGAGAAATTGTCATGGTTCCGCTCTCTGCTTTTATTTTGGTAGTTGTGTTTCGTTCTGTCTCCGGTGTTGTGGTTTTGTTTTACTAGAGCTGATTACCCGCAGCTGTTGATTCCTCATCAGTGGCTGTATTCAAGACACAGATCCTGATCTGCTCGTCGCCAGAACGTCTTGTTCCTCGCACGGTAAACCTCGATCGCTCCCTACGTCCTGATTACTTTGACTTCCTTGTTTCCATGTTCTTCGCGTCCGATTCTCCTAGTTCTGCTCTAGTGATTTTTCGTTGGTACTTCGATCCCGTGGTTCCTAGTGTTACTAGAGATTTTCTGTTCAGTACTTTGCTCAGCCTTCCTAGCGTTGCTAGCGATCTTTTGTTTGTACTTTTTCTAACACCTTCCTGGAGTTTCCAGCGCCTTTTGTTAATCGTTGTTTTGTTGTTCCAGCCCTGCCTGAACTGGAGAGCTCAGCCACCACAGCCGTGTCCAGCCCTGGTGGTCTTTCTTACTTTCTTGTTCGGTTTTGATTCTTGTTTCTGTTAAATACATTTGTTTTGTACTTTAACCCCTGAGCTTCCTGTGTCCCCTTGCGGGTCCAGAAATATTTTTTTGATACCAAAATGACATCTAAGAATTTTCACAGATTGCTTTTGGAGCCTACTGCACCAGGCAGGTGATTGTGACCCAGGTTACAATACACAGTGACATTCTCCTCTAGAAGTGATGTCGGTTCCTAATGAAGAATCCGAACATCTGTGCTCTCGAGAACACTTTCCCTTTTTGCGCATTTTTGAAATATCTCGCCTCTTCTACTGCAAATAAAGGGAAGTAATTCTACCTTGGCTGGAAAAGGAATAGTTTAGATGGCATTGGTTATGATTAGATTTAGTGACATGGTAACATGAAATGTCAGGTGTAGCACAGGGACCGAAGTTTCAGCAGTGAAATCAAACAGATTCTTTACATAGCAGTTCTTACCAGTGGGATGATTAATTTGATTCTATTCTAATGTGCAAAAGCAGTGCTAAAAGAAGTAGTAGCGCTGTAATAAAATGATGTGTCTCGTTTCGAACAATGCCACCTGGATTTTCTGTAAGAGTCCAGGACGTCTACAATATTCCTTTGTCCTACAGGGTTGAGCAGACTTTTCCAATAATCAAAGCAGAGAACAGGTGGACGAACCGATTTAATTTCTCTTTTAAAGGGGAGGCACAAGTATACAGGCTGTGCCTTTTTATTAACAAGAGATAAAAAGCTAAAAGCACCAAGTCCCCAAAGTCCAAATTGTCCAGTAAACTAAAATGCCTCTAAAAACATTGATTACAGGCCTGTCATTTGCACACATCTGGGGCACGTCTAGACTGGTGTCTGGGGGTTCGTCATGGTATAGTGGCTCTTTGTTAAAGCTAATATTGCGTGGCGTCACATTCGGCTCCATCCATAAAACCACTCAACAGAAAATAAAAGCATACAATAAAAATAACAAAATAAAAACACACTACAGAAGCAATAAAAACAACTGTGTCCCATCGTGTTCTGGGCGGTCTTTGGGTGCTCTGGTGACCTGGGTCATGACCTTCTGGCTGCTTGGGGCTGGTGTTCAGCTTCCCTCGTCAACCAGCTACAACATCCAAAGACAAACTTACACACACAAAATCACACACTACGCAGTGGATAGTTGTGTAGATGCAATTGCCTCATGAACACCATTGGGTTAGTCCTTTAGCAATTTTGGTTACAATTGCATTGTAAACCCTATAGTTAGTGCTGTTGTTGCAGTAACCTATTTATAGTTATAATGACGATCATTGTTACTGTTGTTATTGTAGTTTTTGTTGTTGTAGTTGTTGTTATTGTAGTTGTTTGTTTTGCTGTTGTGCTCTTCGTGTTCCCAACCCCTCTGTTTTCCCCAACCTGTCTCTTTTCTCTCTTTCTTTCCACTCTTTCGCCTCATGCAATCCAGTAGCCAGTTAAACACAGATCTCAACAGGAGGAGTATATCAGACTCCTCCTTTGTAGAGCAAATCTGTTTAAGCACAACAAGGCATCCAGAATCTTCACACTGCATGCCTCAGCTGTTGAACAGGACAGGTTGAAAAATAAAAAAAATAAAAACAACTGTAACACATGTAAATAAATATAAAACATGATGTGAGATGCTTTTTCTGCCTATTATTGATTAGGTTGAGGGGGAAAAATTGAGGGAAGCAAGAAGCTTCAGCAAAACAATTAGCCTGACTCAGACTAAAAGTAGCAAATAAAGCATCTGGTTTGTTTATTCCATACAAAATGTGAAGTTTGGTTAGGAACAATATAGAACTGTAAGAACGTAAGATTCTCTTTTGCCTTATGATTTCTCTTTAATGATAATGATGAATATGTCAGTCTTGCCTTATGAGGTATGCTTGTGTTCTGGAAGATACCACCTGGGGTAATGTGCCGCACTAAAACTTAATAACAAAAGTTCAGTCAGGAAGACTGTTTGCATGCACGCCATATTAAATTCTGTTAACTTCCTGCCAGTCATTCTTCTGTTTTACGTCACTCATATCACGTCTGTTCTGTTTCTTGGCTGTCACTTCATGAACAGCTGATCTCATCCATCCAACCGATCGTCCCCACACTCGCATCGTTAGCCTATCATCTCGTTGCGGCCCTTTAAAATATGTCTGTGTCCCTCTGCCTCGTTCTTTCATGCTGATGCTTTGTGCTGATTACAATTCAGTATTATGCTGCGTGCACAGCAATAGTATGATATAGGACAGTGCTGCTTATGTTTACATTAGCAGTTTGCTCACTTCCTCCAGTCGACGTTAAGACTCAAGTGGCTGAAGATAGATTAGAAAACTGCTATCTGGTAACTATTATTAATTCACCGGCTAACTGGCTATCTGTCAGACGCATCTTCAACAGGGTTCGGTGTAGAAAGCACAAAGCCTGGGGAGAGCCTATGCAAAAGTCTGTGGATGACCCTTAAATGAGATCAAGTACAATCAATCACTCACTTTTTTATATCGCTGACGATAAAAATTACATGTGTGTGTATGATTTCAACTTGTCATCTGGTACCTGTTATTATGGAAGCA
Organism: Mola mola; assembly: GCA_001698575.1. Taxonomy (NCBI): domain Eukaryota; kingdom Metazoa; phylum Chordata; class Actinopteri; order Tetraodontiformes; family Molidae; genus Mola; species Mola mola. Next base: position 6,002,216 of record KV751323.1, on the reverse strand, counting down.
GTGTGTTCAAAGACCAGGCTCATCTGATCTACAGGAGACACAAACCCACTAGCTGAGTCAGTTTGAATACACTCACGAGACTCTTCTCCAAGTCGTTTAGCCACCAAAATGCAGTATAGCAGACAGTGGCATGCAGTCGAGAGACTGAGCTACAAGGTCCAGTCGTAATCAGACACACTTGCTTGATCGGTCATTAATTAATTGTGTACTTAACTCTGCCGGGAGCCAAGACGGGCCGTTTTTGGAGCAGGTTCTAAAGGCGTTTGCATTCATATGTGTGAGGAGGAAGCAGGGGGATGCAAAGGAGGAAGAAGTAGTAAAGGGTAACATCTGGTGCATTACATCTGCCCTAGGCCTGCCCACCACGGGGAATCATTGGAGAAATATCCCACACATACACGCATACATTTGTCATTGATAGAGTCCTTCACAAGATATCATATATGAAACTAGTTGGATGGATGGATGGATGGCAAATTTCACACAGGCATACACAAAGACCATATCATCCATCCCTGCTGAGAGTGATGTGCTGCGTTGTGCATTTCCATGCAGCCACAAGCTATGATCACTATCACCCGAGCTGGCTTTGATGTACAAGCTCTCATTCCCCGCGACTCTCTCTCCGCTTTGTCTCACAATAATCTCGATGACTGCCATTCCGGGAGACCGATGGTCACGCTTGTTTGCGCATGCCAGGTCTGTTCTCCTGCCTCTCTGTTTTTCAGTGTGCCCCGTTCGCGTAAATGTGTTTGCACTTTGGACTAAGATGTGGGCTCATTTGCGGTGCCAAAGCCTGATTGCAGAAGGAAGCCGGAGTTTAGCGACATCAAAGGTTGGAGACAAAACATAATGGCTACAAGAGTCTTTGCATCACCGCTTATCAGTGTTTTAGCCAATTGCTTCATCGTGGCAGGTGTACTGTGTTTATTGTAAAGTCTAGAGCCAACATGTATCTTTGATGTCGTTCTTTATCAGAAAAAATCTTATCACATTTCTAAATCTGCATTCATTCGTAGATACTCGCAGTCCTTTAGCACCCGATGACGGAACTTATGGCCAGTTCAAAGTAGCCCCGCAGATGATAATACATGAGTCAGCCTCTAGTCTCGAGCCAAACTCATACACAGTTATTCTTCAAAGACACGCAGATAAAGCAGTGTAATACTGACGCCCACAACAATAACACGGAAATATATTAGGAAGTTCTGGCGCAGTTCACCCATGGTGAGAGGTATTCATTGTTGTTTAAAGATAAGTTCATTTGGAATGCCTCTTTTCTCAGCTGCACACACGCGTACTGAGGAATTCAAAGACATTAATTAGAAGTTATTACAAAATATTCCAAGCAAGCATATAAAATCTCTCAGGTAATACAGACCATGAAGAGACAACAACAACAAAAACATTTTGACTTGGACATTGTATAGGCTCCACAGGCTGAATGGTCGAAGTGTTCGAATCAGCATAGGATTAAGTTTTATGAGGTAAAAAAAAGATGATTTGGTGAAATGTTACAGCCTAAAAAAGAAGCAGTAAATAGGGCTTAGGTTGAAATATATTAGTTTTTTTCTTGAAATACATAATTTTTTCTAAACCAATAATATTAATACTCGAATGGACTCGTATACTGTATATTAACCTATGGTTAAATCACTCAGATAATAAAATTAACCGTATATTTAATATTCAAAGATAAGGAACAGTTATATTAAAATATTAGGCAGAGGAAAGATAACTTGATAACTGTTAGCTGTGATTAAAGTGTGTTATGTATCTACATACTGTATGTATGTTGCGTGCTGGTTGTTGGTGTGGAAACGGGAGGATGCACTCGCTCTGCCGGTCCTGCTTTAAAAATTAATATTCTTAACAGAAAGAGTCTTGATGGGAGATCGTAGGGTTCTCCATGTGTACACACATAAACTGCAGAAAAGAGAAACTGCCATCCTGTGGCAGGACAACAAAACATTAGGATTAAACTGACACCACCGAGTAAAATAGATAAAAATTTTATCGCTCATGTACTATATGAAGAGTTCATTTGGAGTTCATTTGGAGTTTCATTGAACATTTTGACATGAATTTTATGCACGGTTTTTAAAGGAGGCCCAGGAGGTCACTCCAGCTGTCAGAGCTTTACATGGCTTCTTCTTTGTCAAATCATTTATTTTAAAACACCATTGTAGGCTGATAAAGCCTGGATGTGTTGTGTTGACCTTGTGTCTGCTGGAGTTACTTTGCTAACCAAGATGACAGCCTCCTGAAGTTTCAGGGGGTGGGGTTCATTTATATTAGCATTCAGTCTAATAACATGCTAAAAAACATATATATATATATATTCTCGCATTTATTTCCATAAACAGAGCAATTAAAACCCTAAACCTTATATATCTGAATTCCAGTTTTTACTGTCTCATAACTTCATACTTAAGCCTTACCTTGTTCTTGTCTTGGTAATAAAATCAAGGTAAAACCATCTTGGTCTGTCTGCTTTGACTGAAATAAATCACAAAAACAAACTATGTAAATATCTGGGTTCTATACATTGCATTCAGGCACACAGCGGCCACAGTCCGTACTGTCTCCCCTGTCACTAAACTCACCTCCCACATTCTCTGAGACTTTGCTCCCTCGTCTGATCTCAGCTGTGTTCACTGGGAGGAAGTGAAGCGCAATTCCTTGTGATCCCGGGTCCCAGCCCACTTTTCATGCCAGCCATACTGTCAGACGAGATGTGCACGGCAGCCTGCGACGTTCAGCTCTATAGACCCTTTTACAGTTTGCAAACGAAAATTGCACGGAAACGATGTAACGGAAGTATGGCCGACCATATCAGCTCGTCAAACTATGCATGGGAACTAACCACCAAAGACGCAAATGCATGTTCTAGCCAACATTTGATTGCTCTGACTGGACAGGTATCATTCTTTGCAAACTGCAAAAGCATATTATAATATTTTTTACTATATCTTTTATTGGGTAGAACTTCTGGGTATTCATACTAACTTTTTTTTAGTTCCTCTTCCATAAGTGCTGATATTGTGTGATTATGTTAGTCAGACTGTCGGTAGCTGCCATAACAAAAATGATTTACTTCTGTACATACTGTATCAGTCTATTAACAGAGATTTATAGCGATTACTTAAATTAAAGTTCAATTTCATTTAGTGTAGCAGAGCCTATCCAAAGGGCCCAACATGCATACGTAGCAGCAGCTGGACTCTGTTTGACCTGCATGGAACAGAATCTTGACTCTGTGTAAACAGTCTATCCAGCCTTACACCTTGAAGTCTTACCTGTCTCTCACTGCCTTGCATTAGGTCTAAAATCCGAGTCTTGCTATGCTGTTTAATCATGCTGATTTTTATTTTACTTTATGTTTCTGTCTTATTCAATTTAATATAATCTTTTACTTCACTCTGTTTTACTCTTTCCAAATCCTTGTGCGCCTTTTGTATCTTTTCCTAATGCTTTAATATTTTATACTAGCAATCGCCTTGTTGTTCAAAGGTGCAATACAAAATAAGTATTCCATGAACTGCCTTGATGCACACCACAGATCTCTGAGCCAGTGTAACTTACTCCGGAGGAAGCGTTAATAACGTTTAGTTTCAACCATGTGGCATTAATGATAAAACTGTTTACGTTCCTGTACCCTTGTTTTTAACTGAATTGTGTCAGGCCTGTTTTTGTTGTGCTGCAAAAAAGTGAAATTGCTGTCTACCGTGTGGTCGACCAGCCTTCTTTTTCATGAACGTCTAACCAGCGACAGCTGATATTCTGTCATCTTTGGACGACACTGAAGGGGCATTCTGCCCCCCTCCTGTGGCACTGATGTCTCTTTTGTGTGCTGCAGTCTTTTGTCTTTTATGTGTGTCATCACTTTCAGGCTGAGACAGTTTTCCTTCACCCTGTTCCATGGTTGTGAAATGGGTGACAGATTTTAGGACTTTTGACAACTTGCTAAGTCTTCCAATCTTTTGTTAGTAAAGACTATTATTGTGCCAAGTTACCAGCTTGGTTTAGCTACAATATAACCTTTTTACCTTTACTTCACTGCACTTAAACATTTCTTGCGCACAGTTTTTATGCTGCTGTGGTTTAGATTGACAGGAGCTATGAATGTGAAGTCCAAGCTTCCAAGGAGATATCAGTGCAAGTGAAGGACGCCATCATCAGGCTAAACAAAATGGTGGCCAAATCAAAAATTTGGTACATTCTTAAAAGGAAAGGTGTTGAGATCAACAACACTAAAAAGCCTGGAGGAACAGGGATGACAACTAAAGTGGATGATCGCAGAATCCTTTAAGAATAAGTAAGAAGTAACACACATTAGTCAGGCTTATTACCATTACTAGCTGAAGTTTATCTGAATATCGTTTTACAATTTCAACTCTTAAAAAGTAATTTTCCTGGTGTCAGGAGAGCTTGTTTATTCTTAAATGTTAAAATTTGTATTGTCTTTCTTGATAGTGTGGCCCCCATCTTCCAGCTGCAGGCGCATGCTCCATAAAGGCAACATAATGATTAAGTCGTAATTCTGGGCATGTACAGTACAATACCAAGACTGTAATCAAATAAAATCCATCCAAATTAACCCATAATTGTTTTCATCAAATACAATTTTGTTTGTCAACCCTTTAAAACCTTTGTAATAAATATCTGTCCATAAATAACTTCATTTTTGTAGCAGTCTGAAAGACTGTATCTCATCTCTCAATATCTAATCTTGGAGTAAAACCTCATCGTATGTGACAGTCAAAGCGTCTCCCTGTGGGAACACTATGAGGTTATACAAGAATATATATTCACACTGTAATAATATTACGTTTGATCAGTGAAACAATTATTGGCATTATTGGTGTACCTATGCAAACAGCGTTTATTGTTATCCTGTATCATGTCCAATTTATTTCTACTAACAGCATCTTTGAAAAAGATGAGGGGGTCTTGCACAGTGCAATTACGATGAGAGCACAGCGCATCACATTTGATGTCTATTTCAGACAAAAAGCCTAATAGCGTTCTATTTGAGAATTCTCCGACGTAAACCAAAAGCCTGCAGAAAGATAAACAGAGATTGCACTTCAAAAAGACAGCAGTGGCAGGAAAACGTCTGCGTATTCTCGGATTCCTTCAGAAACAATAAACACCGTCTTTTAACTTTCAGACTCACCATGGTGGCGTGGCACCGACTCTCTCCGCTTGGGTGAGGCGAGGATCTTTGAAGGAGAGCGGGAGGAAGCGAAAGAGACGGCTTCTGAAAATAAACATTTCTCCTGAGATGAACGGTGTTTTTGTGTGCTTTTTCATTTTGATGATTCTTTGACTCTGTGCCTATGTGTGTTTGTGCGTTACTGTGTGGCCTTCTCATTACATTTCACACCCCCAGCAAACGGCAAACTTCTGCAAGTGCGCACGTGCGTGTGCGTGGTATAAAAAGAACACGTTTAGCTCAATTTACTCCAATGTATCTATGCAAGTGGGTGTAATATTAGACTTTAATGGCTTGCGTCATGGACGCAAAACATATTCAATTTGCCTCTGCCCACCGGTGTGAATAGCTTCAAAGACAAGGCTTGGAAACGGAATAATGGCCCAGGGCTTTTTCACTCCAACCGGGCCACCTGCTCAATGATGCAGCATCACTCAGTCATGCCATGACACACTCAACATAAACAACTCCTCCAGGTATTGCGAGGCATTGCGTTAAAGAAAGTTAGACATAAAGGGTGACCTTCATAAATCTTAAGCTTGTACAACATTAAGGTTTTTATAAGAGCTCATAATGTGCCCGCCGGCAGCGTGAATCACTGAGGCCCTCAGCTCGGTGCAAGTGTGTCACTATTGCTTTATTCTTTCACTAGATGCCACCCACTAAAATATATAGAAGTACATGTGGGAACAAATCATATCTTCACCAAAGCGTTTTACTGCAGTTTTAGTGTCTATATCATTTTACAAAAATTAAGTAAAAGCACCTGAGATGACAGAACATCTGGTGACAGAATTTGGAGCACAGTAGCGCCACACATGTGCACTTTCCCACTGAAGTGCGAGTAAAACTCAGCGACTAATATAAACTAAAATTAAACTGAACTGCCTAAAATGACAGAAACCATCTTTGAGTATTTAAGTTAATCAAGGACGCGGGTCTTAGGACCTACACCGTTGCCATCAAGATGCTTTGGCTTCACTTTTGGAGAGCTGTCATGTCTTTCCATCTTTGTGGTCTATATCAGCAGAATATGCCATCGACATGAAATTAAATTACCAGGTGAAGGACAGTTTGTTATTAAGAGTGAAAAAATGCATAATATGCTGCTTTCTTCTGAAAGCACAGGAGGTCACTGATTGTATTCACTTGCGTTTTCAATGAGTTGGGGGTGAGAAGGAGTTGACCGAGGAGACATCAAGCAACGGTGAAAAACTTGACTGGGATTTGGTCAATCGATGACATAAGGTCAAAATGAGCTGAGAAGAGTCAAGGCTGACATAGAGCGATGAATGTGAACGTATCTGTTTTAAGGACTCAATTTGTTCACAATAAAGAAGAGTAAACTCCCCCTGGCTGAGTGTAAAGCTGGCAAAATAAACAACCTATTTTTTCCCACAATGTTTACAGGTGCGTGGCTCGGACCAATTGAAGCATCCCCCACTGTCTCAGACAGTACTGCTGCCACTTCTTAAACTCACTGGGCTTTGATGTACAAGGTCCACCTAATGTTTTGATCTCTGCATGACACCCCCATCAAAGCCTGTTTTGTGCCTTGGCACTAGCTGGCAATGCCTTTTCTTCATTTTCCGCCTGTCCTTGACAGTGTGCCAGTGTCAAAACAGAGGGAGGCCCACACTTAGAGGTATACATGTACATCACACTGCTCGGAGGAAGAAACAGCTGTTGACCCAACAGCTAAGTGAGAGAGAGAGAGAGAGAGAGAGAGAGAGAGAAAACAAGGGAGAGCTTATGTGTTGATGAGGAAAGGATGGAGGCCAGTGACGTCAGTAACCTCAAAACAGTAACATCGCACGTGTCTCCTCTGTCACAACCGGAGAAAAAGAAAGAGGGAGGGCCTCTTTTCAAGTGGATGACCATGATAGAAAAACAAAGCAAAGCAGAACGAGAGCGCAAGCCTCTTAGCGCGAGCGCTCCTTAATGTGGCAAGCAGAATACTGTACTTATTCACGTGAGCCAACGTGCTCTTTGGCGGCAAATTGTCCTCACAATCTCCTCTCTACTTTTCATCATAGGCTGTGTGTCCCTGCCATCAAAAAGGAACATGCATGCTGGTAGGGAGGACATTTTTTTTGTCAGTACACTACTTAACTGACAGTCAGTCTTTGTCACCATAGCAACAGGTGGTTAACTAGGAGCCCTGCTTTTGAAACACGTTGCACTGGCTCGGCTCAGGATGTGCAGGACGTTTGAATTTCCACAGGTGATGTGATGTTGAAGGTTTTATACTGCAAGACTCTGGAGAACAAAGTCATCCTTTAATGTGGGAGAGATGTGATTTACATATTATAACCTTGACTCGTAAATAAGTACTTGGTTTGCAATTATAGAAAAAAAAAAAGGGTTTAATACATGATTCAATATTGATATCCGTCTCAGAAATGAGCAGATCAATCATTTTTCGCTGTTATTAGAAACCACTGGAGGGTAATGCTTTGAGTAGGTCCTTGTGAAAAACTGATGAAATTTCCATAAGCCAAAGTCAACCACTAGTAAATGAAATGACTCAATAACTACTGTGACATTTAAAGAGCCGTATACAGAAAAGTGAATGTTAGGCGGTAGGCTCTGCCCTTTCTCTATAAATCATTGAAAAACATCAGCTTTGTGTTAGATATTGGATCATCCCAAGTATGTATTTGTAGAGAGAACATATCCAATGGTCTGATCCACTATCTCAACAGCTCTATCTTTGCCAGTGCTGGCCCAAACCTCTGAAACTCCCTCCCACTAAACATCCGTACCCCAAATTCAGTCTAGCTAACCTGACTCCTATTGCCTCTCCAAATCTAAACTGCCCGACCCTCCAAATTTTGCATTTGTATACTATTTGAGTACTCTAAGAGTAATCTTATCAAGTATTATTATTATTGAAACTGTACCTGAGAAACACAGCATTTCTTGCAATAATTATGAGGCATTTTCAATTCTTTTTTCTATCTATGAATTATTATTACTTTTAAAGACTGACATGTTAAAAATGTAATCTTGGCACTAATTCATACAACCATTCATTCAAACTCTGCACACTGGCAGATGTCATTTGTAATGAAAGAAAAAAAGCCTTCAAAATTAAACCTTCTTCTGGAGAAACTCTCGACAACATATAGGATGAGGTGCTGCTGAAGTGACATATTTACTTCCTATTCATCTGGCAGATGCAGATGTTTTCCGTGCGTGGGTAAAAAAACCATCCAACTGTATTATATATTGAAAATTGTGCCCGATCTCTCATGTCCTCGCCATTCTTTTGGAGCAATAAGGCAGAGCTAAAACAGCAGCAAACATGCAGTAGTCGGCACTCTGCACCTGCTTTGGAGCTATTACATAAGCCAGCACCACTTTTCTGAGCCGAGCACTTTATGTGTCAAATGTCACTGGACATTTGAAAACCGCTTTGAATGTCTCAAGAACATTGCCGAGCTATGTGTCACTTCACTCCTGATGATCCCTGGCGGAAGAAGCTGGTCTGAGTTCTAAACTTTGGGATTGATGTGAGTAATTAAAAATCAATACTACCAGTCTGTACGACCGACACACAAGGTGAAAACCATACAATATCCTCCTCAGCTCAGAAAAACCACTCTCCACCATCTATGTGATGGGAGATCTATTTTGTTCCTGCACTAGAATTGATTTCTGCTTGATGCTCCCAAACACCCCTAATTAGTGTCATCACCAAAAATTAAAAGAGGAAATGAAGGAATGGTGGCGAAGTTGAAAGGCAAAACAACCCAATTGTTGAACAGACAAAGAAAAAAAAAAGAAAAAAAGAATTTGTTCTGATTACTATAAAGCGGACTTCGCTGGGTTGCACAGCAGGCTCCGCAAACACTGGCTGGCAAATACTAAGCGGGGAGATATTCAACGACAGCCCCACACAGAGGCACACTCACACTGACGTGTGTCCTGAGCACATGAATAGGGGTCCCTTCCTGTTGAGGAACGGGGGAGGTGGTGGCCGCCCCGCTGCTTCATTGATTTAACAAACAGCCTGCTCCTGTTTGAAGCCCAGCTGTCTCTGTCAACACACACACAGGCTCTCACTGCACCTCTGGCGTACTTCCACACTCAGCAACGACAGAGTGACAGAAGCCGCACTTGGCAGAATACCAGCGACTGACACGTATGTGAGAACATTCGAGTGTGTGTGTTGAACAGAGGGATAAATCTGGGCCCTATTAGCTTTTAATACCTGCGGGCCATCCTCTTTACCCCACGCTGACTCTGTTTATCGTGACTGCACAAACACACACAAACTCACCTCACCCATCGGATCTGCTGATGGCCACACTGTCAGCCGAACCCGGACGACAATTAATCTGCCGGGACATATTTCTCTGACGCCTTTGTCCTGGATGAAATTATCGTTCTTTCAAGTCTTTTTATTTATTTATTTTTTCTTTTTACAGCAACCTGGGCAGCTACAGGATTCCCTGCTTGCATCCATCTGTAGGGGATATGCAATGAACCGATATTATGAGATATTATCCTGTTAAATACGGAGGCCTGTGGCAGCGGCAACCTTACAGGAACATATTCCTTTTCCACATTTAGATGCCACGTTAGAGCCCTAATCGTGTTTTCGAGGACGCGAGATCGCCAAGGTTGCTCAATTATACATTCTCCCCTGTCTTTCATTCGTTCTGCCACCTCTTTTTCGCTTTCTTCACCTCTACACCGTCATACAGATTATGCTCATTCCCTCTATCCTCCGCCGAGATGCAGAATTCACGTGCTAAGCTTTGAACATGAAAGGCAAGGCAGAAAAACAACAACAAGGACAACAGATCGCTGTATGTGTCTCGGCGCGCATCTCCGCTTTCCGGAATTTTCCCCACCAATGTGTGCACGTATGCATATTTAATATACCATTTGGTGGGGAGGGGGGCTTTCATGCTTTGCTTTTGCATTCACCTGCGTGTTTCTGCATGTCTACGCTCATGTAGATATGAGAGCTTTCATGTACATTTGTGTAAGAAGCCATTTACGCATTTTCCCACACCACCCTTTGACAGTGTGGCTGCAGAGTTAAGCGCTGTTGTCAGGTCATTAAAATTTCCCTCCGAATCACAATAAAACTTTCCAATACATGCCCCAGTCATGTCCTTTTTAAAGTTCACAGCCAAAAGTTCAATGTAAGTCCAAAGAGTTTGAGTTGCTCTCAGTGTACAGTGAAAACATTTAGCTCAGTGCTCCTAATGTATTCTGCTCAGGGACCTTCCCTACCAAGGCAGACCTAACCGAAGATAAAGCAGCGTGTGAAAATGATTTTAGGGTAGGCTGGTTGGTAGGTTGGTAAGCAATAATTTTGACAGCTTTAGTGCACAAAGGAGCATACCGGCGAGAAGTGAGACAGAATAAAGCTCGCCATCAAACTACACTCAGCGGGCTGTCAGTTAAAAATGAGCGGCCGGATGAAAGAGGAGGGCAGATGAAGAACGCTGTGCACAGGTAAAACAGCGTTCCTCTTTCACGAACCGACTCGGACACGTTTTAGGGGAACCACGAGAACATCAGTGTGAGACCCAGTCGTGAAACCACAGCTGGCCTGCGCTGTGATGCAGCTAACCCAGTTTCTGATGCCTGACTCTGTTCTACATCCGACCACACAAAAACCTCCCTCTTTAGAGTGGAACCCATTTATGTGTTTCTATTGTGGTATCCAAAGTGGAACGTACATATTTGGGTTTTAATATACTATGACTAGCCTTCAATTGACCCCCATTTTAAGGCAAATAACCATGCCTGTGAAGTGCTTTGCTGTATCCTGTTTGCTGTGGACATTTTTCCTTTTGTAAAATAAAGATTGCTGAAGTGAAAAATCGATTCATTTACAGCTTTCATCGTGCCCTGGTTAGTGATATATCATCAGCTCGTTCTCATTCAGGGCCTGCCACTCCACTCTCCCTATAGAAAGATTTTCTCTCCCATTTTCACCTCTCTTTTAGAAATTGCTCTCATCTTGTAATGCAGGATAAAGCCTGCTTTCGGTGGGAAGAAAAGAGAGTAACTGAGCAGAGCACAAGGGGAAGTATGGATTTATTGGTGCTGGGCGCGTCCCGCTGTCATCTCAGGACACGTTGTTGTCGTCGAGCATAATATATTACAGTGTTTAGGCGGGGCCGGTTTTAGTTTTACACGTAAGCCCAGCATCAATCATGGAGGACCGCCGTTCAGCTTTTACCACAGTCGCACACGAGGAGCACAATCTCTCACGCGCACCTTCACACACAAGCGTGAGAGCCCAGGCTACAACAACAACAACAACACCAAAAAAATGAGTGCTGCACACAACCATCCATCAGGCCTACAAACAGCACCAGAGGCAGCACTGAGCTGAAATGCATAAAAACCTGCAATATCTGCAGTCCCTCTGGGAGCACAGACAATCAGCAATCACTGGCAGAGCTGCATCCTCTGCGTTTGCAGCCGAGAGCTCCGCAGCAAGTCTGTTCCGCTCTCGTACTGAGCTTATAGGTCCCATACTGGGACTTCAGTGCAAATTGCTGCTTCATTGTGAAACTTTCAGGCACATTATGCAGCTGATTGTGCTGCGTTCTCTTTTGGTTTTGGCATAATCCTCATGTGCGATTACAACGCTCGACATTTGCTGCTAAGTTTGTATTTTACGAACAAAGTCAAAGCTATTATCTCACCAGCCTCCACTCTCGAAGTGGCAGCTTGTTAGCATTCAGGCACTGCAGATGGCAGCGGCAAGGCCAGAAAATTTTTATCGTATTACACCCGTCTTAGCTTCACCTCACTGGTTTCCTATTCGTATCAGGTGCCTCTGATGGCATACAAAATTGTAAATGGGCTCAGCCCCTTCATTCCTCTCTGACCTGGGCATTACACTCCCAGAATACAGGACTCACTGTGTGTGAGTTAAAAAAGAAGTTAGCCAGCTGTCTCCTCCGGAATAACCTCCCTGCTGGCTCCATTGAGACCATAATCTTAAAATAAGTTTATTCACCTTAACCTTCAGTTAGTGCTGTATTCTTTCAGCTCTCACACCAGTAACCAACACCTTTACAGGGGCCAACATGTCCTCCCAATCAGAAGACAACAAACTGTATATCCTAATTATGTCTTCTTTTTTTAATTTCCTTCGACCTACAAGCTGTGCTCCTGTCTCACACTGTATAAACTTCTTCTCTCTAAACACTCCTCTCTGAATGCCCAGGAATCTCGCTCTCAGGTGCAGATGTTGGATCTGGATAGAAGCCTCCTGGGGCGCTGCTATGGATCCCCGCTCACCATGTTTTACAACAAACTATACATTTTATACATGTCTGTGCGTCTACACTCCATGTTGATTTTCTCTGTATGATCTGTCCCCTACAGGTTGTGCAAGGAGGTCATATGCTGCAAGTACTGGAAGACACCTCCTGATCATCCTCCTGGATCCACAGTTACTTCATAACCTCTCCTGCAACAGAAATTCTGTTGTCATCTGTATATTCTGTGATGGCATCTATTGCACATCTGTTCATTGAGGGAGAGGAATCCTTTCTCTGTGGCTCCTCCAGATGTCTCTCAAACTTTCCCTGTTTAAAGGATTTGTTACGTTATTCTTTAGTTCATCTTAAGACTCAATAACAGGGAGATGATTGTTACGTTATGAATTAATTAATTAAAGGAAGCGTTATTATCTGCTGCACGCACACTTTTTGCACTACACCCGCTGCTCATCTGCCACAAACCAGTTAGAGCCGGTCTGGCTACACATAGTTGAAGAGTACTGATAACAGTCAGGGAAGAGCTCCCCCTCTGCGTAGGAGGAGCCTAGAAGGTATAAATGGATGTGTAACCTGGATATCGGCCCTTTTCTTCTACTCCACCCTTAAGGTGGTGGGACAGAGGGCTCAGCGCTGACTCTGTATCTACTCTCTGCGTGAAATAAACAAAGGCTATTGGATTCGAAAAGTTGAAGAGTGCTTTATCAACCTTTCCACTAAGATATAACGATCCTGGGCAGAAGGAGAGGAAAACAATTCGTCCTTCAACAGGTTTTACCTCTCTCCAATCAGGGCTCTTTGGACAGATGACGCAGATTATAGCCCACAAAGCCAATGTGATATGTGCTTTTGGGCACTATGAATAAAACTGACTTTACATGCACTGATTCCCTCTAAACATTTTTGGCACCTTTGTTTTTAACACCTGCGGGCTGCTACTCAGACTCATGCTCACCTCTCATCATAGAGAGGAAGGGGTCGCTCTTTCGTTTTTACAGGTCTCGCTTTGTGACACCAAATGACCAGACATAACCCAGAGCGGCAGGGAGTCCTATAACCCTCAGCATTCCACAAACTGAAGCGTGGCATGAAAGAGGAATGCTAAAATTTTATAAGTAACAGCAAACAATGTGATGAGAGTATTTTAAGGGACGCTGTCACTACACCATTCTGTTTCTGTAGAGGTAAAATGAACATTCCTGCGAGTTAAACTGAGGTGAATCTCATCCTGACATATAAGACAGATACGTGACAGAGGCCTTTCACAGTGACGAATGTAGCCCAATTATTCTTCAGCACTGTGGCACATGAACTGCTTTGGCATGACCAACAAGACGGGCACAATGGGTTCACCGGTTGACACCCAGATAGGCTGTAACACCAAGCAAAAAAATGATCAGTGCCTAAGCTTTGGATGAATATTTGCTTATCAGTTCATAGCTCGAATAAAAATAAATAGACTAAATAAATATGTGAAAATGAATATGAATGAACAAATAAATAACTAAGACTGTAAAACCTCCCATGAGCTATCCAGTTACACTTCATAGCCAGCTGAATTAATGAATACCCTTCACCCAGTAATATCACACGTATTTCCCGAGATGAAATGAAAATGTTCCGCTTTGGACGGAAACGAAAACACCTCTTCATGGTTCAGACAAAAAACAAAAAAAAACAGGCGGTGAAGGAGTTTTGAGAGTGTTCCAGTATTTTATTCAGTTTTTTTAAAAGCTACAGACGCCTCACAATGGAATGGATATCACCATGAAATGGAGTAATTATTTAATCCGATCCGATGAGAGGAATAAGAGAGAAAACTTGTTTCTTAACCAGCGTCACCACAGCTAGTGGTGCCCTTTTTTGCACTTTCATTAAAAATTCCAATCAGCGACCCAAAACCAGCTGACTCCCACCTTCACAGCGGCTGTGGACGAGTGTCTGAGAAGAAAACGTCACTTTCTTTTGAACCGATGGTTTCAGTAAGATATCAACACAGACTTTGCCATTTCTTTTACTTTTGATGAAGCTACGCAATCAAAGCGAGGCCGTAGACAGCAACTGAGCCTCAACAAAGGGACACAAAATAATCATTTTTATTGTAAACCGTTGAAACTATACTCGTTCTACATTTTCTTTTATCTGGTTTGCATCTCTACATTAATAAATGTATTTAATGCAGTGTGAAAAATCAAAACTAACACTTGCTGCACTTCAGCCCCTTATTTACATTTGCGATTGCAAATTTGCCTGCATGTAAAGTTTGCATCTGTCAACAATCACTATTGAACTGTAATCAGTTTTAGACTGTACATTTAACTGTTTTTTGATACGAAATTACACAGATTCAGGTCATTTATTGTCTCTTCCAGAGTGATGATGAAAGGATGAAAGTCGAGGAGTACTTTCATATGAAAGCCAGTGGTGGAGTCAGGATGTCTGAGGGGCAGGGGCGAAAATAATTAAAATGGCACCTGCTGTATGTGCAGTATGGGCACCAGCTCACAGCTGGTCATACATTTGTAGTGAAATAGTCAGAAATAGTTCTTGGAAGAGCACTCCAGAGGGCATGTTATCACCCTCTGCTATGGAGTTAGTTTGTTACTGCAGCATAACACACACACACACACACACAGGTGATAAATAGAATACACTCCATTTTTTCTGTCTTTTTGTCATCTTGAAACCGTCTTCACATGCAGTATCGCCAAATTAGGTCTGCCTCACTCAAATGCTTCTCATTTGACCAGGGTGAATTTGTGATAAGTTGTGCCTCCTTTTTGCATGTTTGATGTATTTCCCCTCACTTCAAGGCCACACAGTATCAACTCCCCCTCTCTTATTGCAACAGGTATAATTGGGATTGAGGTCCACACAAGGATTGTTCTCAAAAGCCTCTTTCCAACATGAAAATGTTAAAAAAAAACAAACAAAAAAAAAAACACTTAAGTGCTCTCAAGAGTTAACATGCTAAACCAACAGACGGTGATATAACCCCAACCAAACGGCATGGTTGGCCAATCAGAAGCCACGAAAAGAAGTTATTAGGTCTGGTGGAGCTGCCACTTATGTTTTAATTTACATATCATTTCACTGTCTAGTCAGGATGCCTCTACTCATCCTCTTCGTGGGAGAATATTCAAGTATCCTTTTGCATGTAAAAAGTCTTGTTTGCAACGAGAACACCAGCACTAGTTTACTTATGTCCACAGTTACGTAAAACGGATCCATTAACAAAACAAATCTCACACACTGGCCTGAGAATCCAGTGTGACAACAAACCAAAAGACTGTCCTGCATGTAAACATTGAAAACAGAATGTCTGAATATTTTAACTGTGGACAGAGTTTGAAAAATGTCCTTTTACAGTGACTTAACATGTAATTTGCAAGTGACAAAAGGCCAATAAAAAAGTTTTTGCCTTACCTACACCTTGCTTGTTTTGTGGTTTTGGCTCTTGCCATTTGGGCTTGTTTGCCTTTAACAGACTTCTTACGTTGTTTTGACCCCTTTCGGCCTCTGCACACTATAAACTAGAGGTGTCCCCGACTAAGAATTTACATAATCTAATCTGAATCGACTGGCAGGAAGTGCATAATTGGATCATTTCCACCATGGTGATTTATTCATGTACACCGAGGAGACCAATCAAAGGCACATCAGTTACTTTATCCTTATATCATGTATTATTTGGAGAAACTAAACATTTTATGTTAACTCATCAGTAATTCAGCAACCCCATATAGCCACAATAGAATGTGATGATTCAACTGTAATGGCCATCAAATCAGGCTCCTATATTGAATCATCGACTATTCAACTATTTGGGGTTTTTGAATAAATGAAGCAGTGAAATGCATCAGCTCTGTTCTGCATCTGAGTCCACATTCCTTTTTTGTGTTATATGTGAATATCTTGTGACGCTGAAATAATTTTGACTTCTCTTGTTGCACTCTTGGAGGCCACACAATTTTCCTTACACGTTCTGAGGCACAATAATCCTTTCCAGTACAACGGGGACTGAATACATGTTACTTTAACAAAAATATGAGCGTATCCCTGTAATCTCAAAGCCATGAGAAAAGGGAAGGTATTTCAGCACCAAATGCCAATATTGCATTACAGGAAATTACTTTCCAAATATATTTGTAATTTGCAAAATACTTGACGAAACTTCATCACAAACACCCAGCTGCATTAGAGCATTCAACAATTAATTAACCAAGATTTTATTTCAGTGGGCAGACATCATATGCAAGTATAACTACAAATCATCTTACAACGGGATCATATCATAACAGCAGAGAGAAAGAACTTGGGTCATTAGTGGTCACAATCAAACCTTCAGCTACTTTACAGATGTTGACTCAGATAGTTTTTGACTGTCTGTCTCATACGGGAGGAATACATAATTTTCTTCTTTCTGCCATTTATTTAAGTCTTGATTCTCTCTGTATGTTAAAGGTGCTCTAAATCATATAAATTAAACTGGACCTTTCCATAAGGATGCTTAAAATCATCATGAAGTCTGATTTTCAGCTCAGTGTGCTCAATCAACGTGCCTACCAGCAACCCTGACAATGACTTTCTCTCTGACTTTTGTTACCTCTGATGCTGAAATTTCTATTCTGATCTCAAAATCAAGCTTTACATTCAGGCCGATCGAGCTGTCAACACGTTTACAGGATGTTCATGTCATGAATGCAAAGTCTGATCTTTTGGGACCTTTAAAGGATCTTACAGATTCAAAGCTCTGCACTCTGGGAATTTTTCAGTCACATTTGACTAAGTTGCGCTCCTTCAGTCAACATCCTGTGTTACGATACCTTAAAGAACCTTTATGAAAAATTTGCATTCACCTAATAAAACAATTTCCCTTTATGCAAAAATACTGTAACTACCTTCTTCTTTGTATCTGATATCAGCTTCTTCGACTGTAAAAAAAAAAAAAAAAGATCCTTGGTTACTTCTGGCCAACTTTTGAGTCTCTAAGCTTTTAGACAAAAGGTTGAGTAGGGCAGACGGATAGACGGTATGAAGCCGGGCAACACTGCCTTCAGTCTCCAGAGTTATAATACCATGGATGCTTTGGATTCTTGGCTCTTTGGCAGAATTGTCTTCAATTTCTGATTTTATTTTGTCTTGCCATCCAAAGCAGAAAATCCTGACGACAACAGGGCCAAACGTTAGCAGAGATTACTTATTTTTAAGTGGGAAAAGAAGAAAAAAAAGAAAGAAACTGGCACAGAACATAAGAGAAGATGTTTCTGTAATACTTCTATGGCATCATTATGTAACACTCAGGGATGAAAGTAATGAATTACATGTAATTCAAGTACTGCAGTTGTTTGTTTTGTTTTTTATTCTTGTACATGTACATTTTATCATTTTCCAGTAACTATACTTTTACTAACAAGCGTCACTAATATATAGTGAAGTAGAGTAAAAATAAGGTACCCAAATTAAGGATCACATCATTATAGGTTGAGTTTTACATTATTGTATCTGACATATATCTAAAATCTCCATTGGTCTCTGATTTAGCACCAGCACACACAGTATCACATAAACCTTGAAGTGATTTGCCACTTTAGCAAAATGCTACTAGTTAAAATTACCAAGGTGGGTCCTCAGCAGTGATTTCTAAATGTGCTATGTTGCTTATGAACTAACTACCTTCAGTGAGATATGAAATGAGTTTCCGTTCTTCCTATTTTTGTCAAAGCTGCAACACAAACACATCTTAAGCTCAAAATGTTTGGGCAGAGAGAATAAATGGACTGGTTATGGTATGCACAGAGAATGATGAAGTGAAGAATTGAAAGAAGAACAAATTCAGGGGCACAAGGCTACCTGACTGACATTCAGACTGTTGAGTATCACACTCTTGATGCGTCCCGTTCAGAGTTTAAATTGTGCAGCACTTTTTGCGGCACAATGACAGCTATTAAATTTCTACATTTTGCTTTTTGCATTTACACAGAGTGTTTACAGATGGTTTTAATTATTTGTGCGCTTTTTAGTGAGGCTAAACAGAGAAAGGCTGTTGATTATAACATTACTTAAGCGACAATAAAACGCATTATTGTGGTCAGGACATAAAGAGACAAAGCTGCTGACATGGCATGTGGCCTTTTTTTCTAGAGAAAACTATGAGACATCCACTCACTGATCTCCTTGGAATAATTATGTACAGTGACCTCATTTGATAGAATCCAATAACATACAGTCATCAGCATATAGAACTGTTGATTTGAAAAAATTTAAAATCCTGTTATGACTTCAGAAAAAGTGAACATTAATCGCTGTGATACTCCATCTTTCTGTGTTGCCCACACACAACTGTCACAAAATGCAGCAGCAATAAGGAGCTCACAGGGATGAGCAACCGTCTCAGTTACCTTGAGTGTAACACTGTGCTTGTCAGCTGTGTTTGGAGAGATGCAAACAAATTTAACGGTGAATTGATCTGTATTTCAACGGTCTAATCAATTATTTGCTGCCAGACTGAGGATGTTTTTTGCATCTGACTTTGCCCTTTAGCTCACCTGAAAAAGGCGTTTGAGGCCATGAAGGTGAGCTGTTTATTGGCAATTTTCTTTTCTGACATTAGTCCTGAACTAATTGGACTAAATAAATACACTTTGGCCTAATTTGATTCAATTGTGTTCGGTGTCCGTCAATATGTCCGCCCTTCAATTGCTTCCCTGACTAAATTTCCTCATTTGCCCAGTCTCTTTCTCTCCCCGTAGGTCATCAGGCTGATGGAGTCAGCCAGAAAAAAAGGTGTTTTTAAAAATATGCTAAAATGAAGTGGAATCATCTCTCATGCAGGCCAACACCCAGGCCCAGATGTACACAAACACACGCATAAATACACGCGTAACCACAATCAGTCATGCAGAAATTGATTCCAATTAGCTGGCTGCTCATCTCTCTTCTTGGCTCATCAGTGCAGGAGTGAGAGCCCCATCATTAAGAAAGCACGCTTAATGACAGAAGGCCTAACCCTTTCTGATGCAGGCGCTCTTTGATATTCCAGGGGGTAATCCTACACACTTTCACTTCACCTGCCCAATTACACAGTCTTTGCCTTTACTACTTGTTATTTCAGTCCTCATTTCGTTGAATATGTGTTGGCTTCGTGGTAATGCAACACAGATGAAAATACAAGTCATCTTGCCGGTATATTTAATAACGCAGCAACTCATTTTATGATTTTTGGGGGATTTTCTTGAGAGGTGGCAGCTTTATGGCTACCATGACTACCAACCCAGCATCAGTGTTTAATGACCTGGGGATGATTTAAAACTGTATGGCACACAATGTGAACTGTCCCATCTGTCCCATTAATATTCCCATGAAAACAATCCGATATCATGTAAAACGATGTGACAACGTGAAAGGTGTCACTGAATGACATCACAAATCATCAGAGGATTATCAGTTGAATCTTTAGCTTCCTCTGCTTCCAGAAGCATTGCTGTTGTCGGTTCATCGTTTTGCTGTCATCAAAAAGACCTAAAAATGAACTGGACCTGCTCAGCACCAACCTGCCGACAGTTGCTGTACTTAAACTGCGTTCGCCTGTTGGATAGAGACATAATCCCAGATTAATGTTAATATTTTTCAGTAACTAATTTACACAGTATTTGAAAAGATGGCGTGTTCATGTTTACAGCCTGTTTGTGCCGACTCCCAGGCAACCAAAACAACAACAACAACAGAAATCCCTAAATGGCTTTCATTTGTTTTTCCTAAATCATATGGTACAAGCGTAATTTTGTGGTCCTCACAGGTATGGTTAACATCTAGGATAACATATACACATCTTTATTATCGTGTTTAAATTCACATTGCACTGAATTACAAAAGCGTAGATGTGTCTTTTATTATTCTCTGAGGCCAGTGATGGAAAGAAGTGGATCCGGACCTGCAGGCTGACCTTTGGACAAAGTTGTACATTAAGACATGAAAGCGGTAAAGTCCGTGATGCGACACAAGCTACTTCATTCACTGTTCTAATAGGCACTGACAGCGTTCCCCTAATTCCCAACGGGTCCTTTTTATGAAAACGGGTTTTCTAAAATGAGAAAGATGGAATGACATTTCTTTTGCCTGTTCGTTCCCACACTGATTTTGATATTGTAGCTCGTGACAATAATTCATTCTGAGCTGATTTTACTAGGAGGTGAAACTGTCAATTTGTCTGGTTTTCACAGAGGCGGGCGGCCTTCCAGAATGTAATGAAATTTATTCCGTGTTTCCGCTGCAAAAGGGACAGACTTTTTATGCATGAATCCCAACCTATATATTGTTTTCATTTTCCATTTTTTAGCTGTCTCTTTCGGAGGTGGACACTGCGTGCAAGAAAACTTTATTATTCAACAGCCAGAGATATAAGAAGACAGGAGCAGGCAAACATTGAAATGCAGGCACAGATGCACATACACACAAACACACAGGGTTCCACTTGACCTGCCATTGTGCTATTTTCCAGTCATTGTAACTACTGTTCAATTGAACGCCCCCCTGCAATCTCCTCCTCTTTTTATACATCATATAATTAGGTCCAATTATTGTTAATAACTTTGGGCAGAAAGCCTTTGTTAGCAAGATCATTATGGTCTGACAAAGCTTTAAAGCTGCCCTGCCCTCATCTCACTCTCAGCACCAGTTAATTACGTCCAACATGCATGCGTACAAACCCCTCTCTCCCATTCTCTCTCTCTTTCTTTATCTCTCTCATGCATACACAAACAAAATCAGTTGACATTTTAAAGGTCCTTTCCTTCACGCACTCTTGTGGCTGATAAGTTTGAAAGAACAGTCTATGTAGAGGCGGGCGTCTACTTGTGCTACCTGATGAGCAAGCGTGTTTTATAAACAGTGCACAGGACAAATGTGAGCCTATGAACATTCTTTATTTATGGAACTTATATTGAAAATTGTCTTTTCAAAACTGTGTCTTCAAATGTTGACTCTAGTAAGAGAGATGAAGACTTTTTTGCAGCAAATTAGTATATATTTTTGCAACCTGTAGTGCTACATGAGGACTGCAGGCAACATATAGATATAGGATAAGTGCTGCCCTCTGGCATGTAATATTTCCTCCTTGTGGCGTCTTAAACGAGAACTTTATTCAATTTAAACCTAAGCCCCTACATCCCAAACTGCCTTACACTGTTTGTGATGCTAAATTTCATTAGCATTTTCATGACATTATCCTTAGTTTGTTAGCATCAAGCTAACAGATGATTTTGTATACATGTAAATTAAACTCAGGCATATGTCGCAGACACAAACACTCACCATTGCATATGGCTTTATTTCGGACCTGGGTTGACAGTTCTGGTGTAATTTGTTGTCAGAAAAGCTCGAAAGTGTACAGCTACTGAAAAGCTATTGGCTTCAAAAACACAAAGGCGATGCTACCTCCAACACTCCAACTCTACCCCACTGGCAGAGTTCAACCGTCCCCGAAGCAGACATGTGACGTGTGATAAAATACAATACGAGATAAGAAGAGATGAGACAAGACAAGCGGTACACGCTGATGTCATTTTTCACTGAAATTCATCTCAGCTCCTCCACCGAATTAGAGATATAAATTACAGCACAAACACGACCATGTAACAAATCATTTATTATCCCCAGAGTGTGATCTTAAAAGGCGGCGGACAATCTTTGTTTAGAACAGGATTGATTGATGTATAGAAATTTCTCAGCCTGTTGCGTTTGAGTCGAGGGTCACCTGTTGGAGGGCAGGAGTTGGTATTCGCCATTTATGAGACGGGTCTACAGTAATACTGTTAGCAAGTTTAAGCATCCTCTTTTGGTAGGTTAACTAACTTAAAGTAGAGGTTGGCCTATAGTCTTGGCACAAACCTGGAGCTGATTATTTAATTTAGTTTTAAGTTTCCCAGACAGGCAGCTGAGCCAGGCTTTACTACAGCACAACATGCAGTAGTAGTGACATCATCCAATGACGATATTATGGTTAAATATTAATTCTTTATAGTTTAAATGTAGTTTTATATTTGTGCAGCTCAGGCACCAGAATAAATTGTTAATAAATTGTTAATAAATACTTAATAAATACTAGTGTTGCGCAGTTAACGCCCCTCACTTTCAGACAGAACCACATTTATTCAGCTTTACAGCAAGTACAATGAAAAAGAAAAAAAAAAAAAAAGCATAGCATAGAGATTGTGATTCGACATACGTCCAAAGTTCACAGAAACATAAAATTACGATGTTTATTCTATAGGTTTTTATCAGAATCAATATATCCTGTGTTTCAGACTAAATTTAGCTGACTAACGAGCTGTGAGAGAGCAGACTGTATTCAATAACGACAGCTAGCCTCAGCCCTGACAAGCAGACTCTTCAAATGACAAAGTTTTATGTTATACTGGCTGAAATGATGACACATGGAGAAGAAATAATAATGATCATCTGAGAGGCTCCCTGGACCATCAGGCGTTGAGCCCGACTGTCAGGGTAATTGTCCAAACGTGACAATGACATTCCCAGAGTGTGCTCGCACACAGTGAAACGTTACACAGACACTTGTAATCATGATGTTGTTCATTTAAAAATATTTCATATTCAACAAACACTCGAGTCCTCATATCTAACGTCTAAGGAGGGTTCTTGGAATAACTCATTCACGAGGACAACCTAAAATCATAATTCCTCCGGCCTGTTGCCGGTGTGGGTTCACAAAAACACGACTCAGCATCTCTGCCACAAACACTGACACAGACTCAATCGCCGCCTGGTCCTCGATAGCTTATGCTACTGCGATTTGTTCATGTTATGCAAGTTTTGTTTTGGTGATTTTCTTTTAAGGTGCAGTGGCAGCAGATGTTTCGTCGTGGTGCCTGCCATGCTAAAATGTTACCTGTAGAAATACTGGTCAATGGCAATGACCTGTCAACAGAAATTATGCTGTATGAAGCTGCCACACACGTTACGACCTGCTATCGTTAGACTGCTAATAAACAGAGCTTCCTAATGTGCGCCGATGACTGTGGTGTGAAATTGGCTTTCTCTCACGTTTCGCTCAGTCTGACTGAACTTAAACAGTAAATAATAAAAAAATGGGCTCGGCAGCAGTGAAGTTGGAAATTTGAAGAGCCAGTTTCTGAAGCAGATATTCATGGTGTCGGCAGTCAGGGGCTCTATGAAACGCATAAATAAGAAAAAATGAATGATAAGAAATGAAGGATCTTTGGAAGACGATGTTTAAACCAAGGAGGATCAAATACTTGTCATGCAAAGACGTGCCTCGCTCTCACCATGAAATATTGGCAGAAGATGTTTTTCAATGTCTGGACAACCCTTTCTCTTTGTTAATTGAAACTCTCCTTGCTCTCTCACCAGAATAGATCAGCCTCTATGTGACTCTATATCCACAAGTCAGTTGGAACATTAATTTTAACACATAAGCTAATTTTAAAAGGGATTTAACAAGCAATGACCTACCCTTCAGTTTAAGACTGCAACCGCTACCTCACTGAGCTGCTTTATTGTGGCTGCAACACCGTTTCTCTGTTCCTATTTGATTTGCAGGTCTGCGGCTTCCAACCGCGGGCCACTAAGACCTTGCGGGTGAGTGGCAGAGAGGATGATTAACACAGCTGTGAAGATGGTGAAGGAGACTTACACATGGATACACACAGGCTCCCCGCTATGGATCAAGACTGGATTGCTCAAATGTTCTTAAGGGATTTACATCCCATAATTGTAACCGCAGCAACGAGTGAGCAGCATACGTGGCAGCAGTGTGGGTAGATTTGCAGAAAACAAAGTAGAGAGATGTACCTCTTGTAAATGGGACTGTGGTGTAAAATGTAGCCACGGTGACTAAAAATATGATGCATTTTGTATTTTCATAGGGGAAGATGCCAGATCTCCTGTATATATTTTTATATATATGTTTTAATGCTGTTATTGTAACTTTTTATCATTCTTAAGATGTCCCCAAAACCAACCTGATGTATACAGTAGCTCTGTGCTTAAGAACACCGCTGTCAACAAATTAGATGAAGAAACACATTAAAGAGTCCTGCCGTTGCAACGCTGTGACCTACTTCCTTCCTAAAATGAAAACTGCAAGTGTAGTTCGTTTTCAAATAAAGTACTGGATGGAATTAACTACACTTCCTCTGTGCGTTATAATAATGGCACTGCTTTTTATGTGATAGTTAATGGATGATAAAGGAGCCCGACGGCATAGAAGCTTATGCCACATCAGGCTTTGGCTTTGTAGATATTACTTGTAGCCTGAAGGCTCAGTCGCATTATAAAGTGGCAGAGCCATTTGTTTGCCCTTCACCAATAGTAATGAATTGATTTTTAATGCTGGTGTGACTAAGCCTTTATGATTTAAATGTGGGTGTTTTAAATTTTTCTATTGATAGATATATATTTGTTCTGTGAAAGCAGCTGATCTGAAACAAGTCACGACAGAGACTTTCTGCAGTGACCATATATTCAGATATAGTTAGACGAGGGAAAACCTTTCTCTGGTAAATTTTCCTCATGCATCAGTTCTGATACTTATATTGGACCTTAAAAGGAGTAATTTACTCAAACTGACTTTAAATAAAGGCTCATTTATTTATTCGCTTTGTTCAGAGCATTTATCCTCATGTCATGTTGTCTTGTTTGCTCAGTTACGTCTGTTTGCACTGTCATTTGCCGAGGAACAGCTTGACAGAATGGCAAAGATGCCGCGATCGCACCTCTGAATCTGTGAGATGCCGGACCTGTTAGAAATGACCTAACAGACCACCTGGTCCTCAAACCCTTCTGTAGCTCTGATGACACATCTGTTCATGTGTGTATGTGCTATCGTGATGACGTTACAGGCATCCACACATTTTAGTTATTTTTTTTTTTTTTTTTTTTTTTTGTTTTTGCGAAAATCATGAAAATAAATATAAACTATTATAAACTCCCAAACGGACTGAAAATTAGTCAGTTGTGTTTTGTGGCAACCATGCTAGCTATTGAATAAAACTTTCAGGTTAGCAAAATCCCATTTAATGACCCATTTAAACGTTGTATATACAAGGGTCGTTTTGCAGTGACCAAGATACAATTTAATGATGGACAAACTGGTTTAGGTATAATTAATTCACCCATCAATTCTTATTCTACAATCTTTGACCTCAGAAACAGTAATTTACGCAGACTTACTTTAAATAAAGGTTGACATTTTTGCTGTTTTTGGAACATTTATCCTCATGTCACGCCTTGCCTCAGGTTATTGTGTGACCTAAAGTTGGGGATTGTAACCTCTGTGAATCAAGCATGAGAATCGAAAGTAGCAACTCTGCCCCCTCTCTTCATGCCCGTTAATGCTCCAGAGCTCCGCTCTGCCCCACCCCTTAACCCTCACAGAGCCCTTGAAAAGAGTCCATGAAGTTATTTTGATTGGGGTTTTTTGGCTCGCTTTGCCCTGTATGCAGTTGATGATAATGCTGGAAGCAATTTATCCTGCTGGGATGTCCACCATCTGCATTTCACTATCTAAATTTGGGTAAATCCCGAATATAGAATCTAAAGATACAAAACACGCCCTAGGTTTAAGACCTTGAGATTTCACGGGATGAAATGTGAAAAATCACAGTAACGAACAATAAGTTGCAGCCAAAAGCGGTCCATTGACCTTTGAAAGGAAAAAAAAAAAATAAAAGAAACAATGAGCCAGTCTGGATTCATCAGGAGTGCTATGCACTGTGCCATGTTTTTTTTGTGTGTGTGTGTGTGTGTGTGTGTGTGAATTGTTCTGCTTTCCTATCTGGACGTTGCTCCAGTTGTGCGCAGTCGGAGTCTTCGCCTCCAAACTGGCATCGTCCAACAAAACAGAGCCTCAAAGGACACAAACACAGCAATGATAAAGAAACTGATAATAACAGCAGACAGCAGGAACATAAAGCCGCTACACACCTGGCTACTGCTGTCTGATATGTTTTACGATTCGTATTTACAACCAAATACGAACATTTATAAGTGTGTGTTTATCTCTCTAAAGTTGAGGCCCTTCCAAATGTTGATGTTAATAGTTGTTTTCAGAGGCTGAATGTCCCCCTCAGTGAATGTTATCTGTTTCGCTGGCTCGCTCTCTCTCCACTGGCGCACTGCAGATTAGTTAGCTTCTACCAGTTGGTACAGTCTGGGGCTCCAAACGTTCACTTAATGAATTGGCAGTCATGTGTGTGTGTGTGTGTGTGTGTGTGTGTGTGTGTGTGTGTGATGGAGAGAAAAAGAGAAAGAGCAAGAGCAAGCGAGGCCAGTGAGATGCTAAATTAATAGCAGTCATCTTTACATGCTTCCCTCTGCTAGCTAAGCCTGCTAATGAACAGACGTGGACGCCTGCGGTTAGTATCACACACAAATGCACGCGGAAAGGTTTCAAATAGTGCCCGTGGATTTCATTATGACACCAAATACGTGCACACGCCCACAGACACAAAAAGCTCAAACACAAATACAAACTCTTTGACGTTCGCCTAAAACACTTCCAGCAGTGTGGAGCCCCCTTTTTCGGCCTGTGTGGTTTGTTTCGCTGCTGTAGTCTTGTTTATCTCTTTTCTGTTTTCCTTTTTGGAAGCAAAAATGGGAGTTGCTACACAAACACACACACATGCGTGCTCGCAAATCCTCGTTCACGCGCTCATAGGCAGGGGCGCCGGGAGCATGAGGCAAGCGCGACAGGTACCACGCTGTGAGCAGGGGGGGGACAAATCACACACTCCCGTTCACTCTCAAAATTTGCCAGCGCACAAACACACACCAGCACCAATGCACATGCAGGCACAACGTGTTCAGATAGGGTGAGGGGGATGCCTCTGGGGTGCTACAGTTTCTGTGGAGGAGCGGAGGGACCCCCCAGCTGCTGCTTGCCATTTCCTCGCTGTCATCCCGGCGGGCGGAGAGTGTGTGCATGCGCTGGTGTCTGTCTGTGTGTAGGAGCAGGATTGCAGCGCTTTCACAGCGGGGTGAGGCGAGCCAAGTTTGTGTGTGTTGTCCCATTGGGTGAGACTATAGCCAACTCCAGGAAATGGATTGGCATGGAAGGCCTCGCCAGGGATTCTGGGGTGAAGATGAAAGAGTTCTTTCACACACAGAGAAACTCTCTCTCTTTTCCTCCCCCTCTCTTTCTGCTTCAGGATGCACTCTTTATCTCCGCCACTTGGGCTTCAGCAACACATGTTCACATGCAAATGCAAGCCTGGGATATGCACAAGCGCACGCCCCCGCACTCACATCCACACAAACCCATGGACAAACCTAAAAAATATCATTACATATTTATGTGATATCTGTACCCTATAATCACTATTTAAATGGTCTCGGGCATTTAAACATTATATTTAGCTATGCAATTGTATGCATAGAGGAGGTGGGTTCAACTGCCGCGCAGCTTTGCAAGTCTCCGTGTTTAGTCTAACAAGTAAACAAGATCCCCTCCTGGAACCGCCACCTTACCGTGGTGGAGGGGTTTGGGTGCCCTAATGATCCTAGGAGCTATGTTGTCGGGGGCTGTTTGCCCCTGGTAGGGTCACCCAAGGCAAATTGGTCTTAGGTGAGGGGCCAGACAAAGCGCGGTTCGAAGACTTCTATGATGGTGAATAATAACAAGGACTTGTGTACCCTGCCCGGAGGGATACCGGGACCCCGCCCTGGAGCCAGGCCTGGGGGAGGGGTCCGTAGGCGAGCGCCTGGTGGTCGGGCCTTTTTCCATGGAGTCCGGTCGGGCTCAGCCCGAAAAGGAAACATGGGTCCGTCCTCATGTGGGCCCACCACCCACAGGAGGAGCCATAGAGGTCCGGTGCTATGTGGATCGGGTGGCAGTCAAAGGCAGGGGCCTTGACGGTCTGATCCCCGGTTGCTGAAGCTGGCTATCGGAACATGAGCTAAATCGAGCTGAGTGTTAGCCTGTGATTTGGTGGTGGTGGTGGTGATCTGGACACATTTTAGTCAGCTTTTAAAGGGATTAGCTGCACTGGATGCACAGACCATTAATAATTAGCCTACCCCAGTGGAATGGAAGACTACGGATGTCCACAGTGAAGCTATTTGGGAAACAATTTGAGTTACTGTACCAAGAGCCAGACTTTTCTTTTACTGCTAACATTTGGAATAATCACACCTGCAGCTCACATCCAGTCTCTCTCATGTTGAACTGCTGGTAAGAGAGCAAACTCCTAGAAATGTATATGTAATGGGTCCATATTAGAGTTAGATACTGCAATCAATGACACTGACTGCCTGAAATGGCAGCCTAATTTCATTTTTCCCTAAAATAAGAACAGGAACGTTATCATAACGCACCAATACAATGTTTAGCTGCTCTCCACTTGCTGACCATAGTATTATACCAATGAAGGACATTATCATGTGATAACATGATTTTAGGAAGGTGTGCACAATCACTGTTGTTACTAATTATGCTCCTACAAAGGGGTTATTTTATTTGCATCTTTCTTTCTCTTATGAAGATATTCATTAAAGAAAGAAGCTGGATATTGGGATTTGATAGAAGTATTTATAAAGCCTGGAAAGCGTCGAATTTGCACTGATGCCATACTAGGCTAACACGGCCTGTGTTTGTTCAGCATACACGATATTAAACTCATCATCCTGTGCTCTTCCAAAATATAAAACACTTTAGTATGTATTTCAGTGCTAACCTATTGTGTATTTTTACATTAACATCAGTATTTGCATATGCTGTTTTCATGAACTGTTGGCATACAAGATATATCTTACGTGTATAGAGTTGGTAAAAAAAAGGCCTTTAATTCATGATGGACAAGGAGCTTCAAAATATGAATAATTGGAGAAAGGCAGAATCCAAATTTTTTGGAAATATATTTTCATAGAGCTGGATATGACATTGGAGGAATGTTCAGCCATGATGT
Organism: Mola mola; assembly: GCA_001698575.1. Lineage (NCBI taxonomy): Eukaryota > Metazoa > Chordata > Actinopteri > Tetraodontiformes > Molidae > Mola > Mola mola. The sequence goes on along the minus strand of KV751323.1, from coordinate 5,972,796 downwards.
GTGTGCGTGGGTGTGCAAATGTTTGTGTGTTTGATCATGTAAAGAAATATGTAAGTGTGCTGCTGACTCTATGGCTGACTTGTAAAGAGCCACTGATTAACATTTACAGTAGATAATTACTGCTGTTGAGTGAGAAATGTTTGGCTCTTTAATTGGGCAAACGTACAGAAGAAGCTTTCATCTGCTTTTCTTCTTGTGCTTCATCTCCCTGTTTCTATTTCACCTCTTCATTTGGTTCATCATATTTGTTAGCAAACATTTAAATAAATTGCTAAAAACACTACTGTGAAACTTGTTCACATATAATGGTTCAAGTGATGACAAAGCCCCGATCGAGGCAACATTTTGCTACCGTCTTATATATCTAAATAACTAACCTTTGGACAGCCATGAAATATTTGGGCCAGACATTTATGGTCCACTAAAATTTTATCGAGTACAATCAGGAGATTGTGCTTTTTCTTTTTGACTGAAATTTATTAACCAATATTGGAAAGATAGCCATAAAAAGTTGAGGATGATTCATGCAGTCCTTCTACATCTCAAAATCTAATCTTCAAAAAAAAAAAAAAAAAAAAAATGGGTGAATTGCTACATGTTGTCACATCAGGATGATTTACAGTATGAATTAAAATCGCACTTTATCCATTACATTTTATACCTACCAAACAAATGGAAATCCTCAGCTTCAGCTGTACTTTGTGGTTGTGCTGATTAGCAACTGTTAGCACGCGATCCTAAAAGAAGACGTTTAACATTATAAATGTTTTAAAACATTATGGCCTATCTGCTAATCATCAACAAGTCGGCATTGTTATAGCATTGCCACACAGGCATCCTTGAAGTTTAAAGTACAGTTCTGCCTCAAAGACAGCTGGTGTGGTGAGACTAGCATGTGTGAGCTACCATCAACAGGTGCAAAATGAAGTGTGTGCAAAATGTTGATTCAGCGAATTCAATCACTTGTCCAATAAAATGTGGTAATCCAGAAAACAATGAGGCTATGTGGAATAGCTCATGTTAGCTGCTGTGAAAACTTCACCAAGGCTGCTGTCAAACAGGCCCGCAAACATCAGCTTTCCGTGGCGGAACACACATATTATATGGAGGCAGAAGACAAGTCTTAAAGCTAAGTGACATACTGAAGTACTGTATCTTACCCTTGTGTTGTCTTTCAGGGGACATGACGAGGGTTACGAGTCCCTGAGGTAACTGGAATTGCTATATTCGTCTTCAGACTGTTGATTTGTTACACCGCCTTGCCACTGGTAGCTTTTACATGAACATCAGGAAGAATTCAACATGATCTCATGCTGATGCTGAGGTGTAACAATATGCGGTTACGATAACACAACACACACCATTCAGCGTTTTGTGTTCTGTATGTTTAGGAAATTATGGTTTGGGTTAAAAATACATGCTTTCACAACACTTAAGACGCGATACAATAATGCTTCTGGAAGAAAGCCCTCGAGGCTAACTGCTGCTCTGTGCTAATGGCATCAGAACTTAATGGAGTAGAGAACAGAATGGTGCAACAAATCAATCCCCCAGGCTCTCTTTGTGCACTGTTAAATCGTGTAAAGTCCCAGGGAGCCACAAAAATGAGAGCCTGCAAGATTATTTTTTTGTAAATCCGGGAGGGATGTCTGCATTTTCTCCAAAACCACTGGGAGAATTTTACGAGAGAAGGCTGTCCTGTCACGAGTGTCACAGCTGAGGTTAAACTCGTACTCCAGGGTGGTGTGCACAGTCCATGCCAAAAGAGCTGAGCTGGGTGAGCTGTTTCAGCCTTCACCGTGTCAGCGGACAATATATATCCGGACATTATACTGAATTGGGAAGTTCTGACCTCTGTTTTCTGTTTTCTTCACTTTGCGGCTATACTCTTTGGAATAATTCAAAATAAGAGCATATGCGTGTACGTCAGCCTGGACAGAGTTACAGATTTTTGCCTGAACCTTAGAGGTGAGAGTGGACAGTGTTGCTTTGTGTCTTAATATACAGTATGTTCTTTCCATTCTTCGTGACAATCCATTGTAAGAGTAGGTTCTTCTTGACTGAAGAAGGAGGCATGTGTTTGGTTCATTTTGGGCAGAAGAATGGTCAAATGAAACACAAAACGCCCCTTTTAATGCAATAATGGACATAATCCTAAAGCTAAATCCTAAACCTTTGGGTTTGCTGCGCCAGCTCACACAAAGTAAGCTTGGCTACGTTGAATTAAAAGGAAGTTGATGTAGAGACTTGTCTGAGGAGGGTTGCAGTCACGTGCTTGACCCTAACAACACCAGTTTCGACACCTACAACTGACCGTTCTCAGCTCACCTGCAAGTATTACAGCAGGAAGAGCGCAACTCCCGGCCATGACATCGATCTCCACAGAGAAGGAGCTGCTCAATTATCTTGAGTAGGAGGCGCCATAGAATGTTTCAACAGAAAGGATTGAAGGATTGATTTGTTTAAGTGACTGTGCTACAGATACATCTGGTGTTGCATTTTAGATAATACTGTTTAATAGTTTCTGATTAGTGTTACTGCAAAGTCGACCTTAACCGCAGTAAGCTTACTCTCAACTACAACTACATACTACGAAATTTTTACAAAGTTTTGTGTTCAGTTTGTCTAATTAAACATGTAAGCTAAACATTAGTCCACGCTGTTACACTAAATTGTGAACTGTTTTTTTGTTGTTTTTGTGCAGTGTGACAGAGATGAAGATCTATTTTGATGCTCAGCTTAGTGCTCAAGTGTTTACTGATGATAAGCCCTTATTGTTGACGATGCAGTAGCACACATAGTGTCTGATTAGTGAGTTGCAGTGTATTTTGAGATTGTCTAGTGGGGTTGGAGGAATATAGGTCTTTTATTCATCTTTAGTGAAGGCTGTGACTGAAACTCCTACTCTACTGCAAACTACAGTATATGATCCTTCCTCAGATTCCCCCTCTAAATCACTGCGCCACCTGGCAAACCCATCTACAAGCACGCACGTGCATACAGGCACACAAACACACACATGCACACACATATGCGCACACAAACACAAACAAAGCCTATCTCTCGAGGCCAGGCTGGCAGAGGCGGAAACTAGTGCAGATGGCTTGTTTGGGGCCTGTGGCATAAAGCAGAGAGAGAGTCGAGTGTTAGCAGGCAAGCCGGGAGAGCATGACTGTTTATGTGTGTGTCTGCAGGGGGTGTTTGACTCACATCATATAATCAAAACATTCACTCACACACACACACACACACACATACACGCATTTTAATACTCTTCAGAGACAGACAATGTTTGTGTAACATTAAATGATTACATGTAGTACAATGTACAATGTTCATCGTGTCCAAAGACGTAAGTGCAAGGTGCAACAGGTATTAACAGTGTAAAGCTTGTCATTCTGTGTTCTCTGCCTAATGTCAGCTGTTTTACTTTTGTTTACTATTGTTGTACACAATTGGAAGAGCAGAACGACCGCCAGTTTGTTAAGCCAATTTGACGTAGTGGCAAAACTGGGGAAATATAGTGTTGCACGATTGGACCCAAAAGCACTTTGTCTGATAAATTTACATTGTAAAACAGGTTGTTGTGAAAGTTGTGAAATTCCGGAAAGACCTTTTTTTTCCTTTTTTTTTTTTTTTAAGCAGTGCAACCAGCGCAAATCAATTCATTTCTGTATAAAAATTTGATCCATTCTGTGAATCTATATTTGTAAAATATAGAACACATCATTTTTTTTACTTTATGCTCCACTTTGCAGCTTGATGAACTGAACAAAGCCTCCGGGGCCATGGGGAGTAGGGGGGCTGGAGATGCTGCAGCAATTGCTGGTGGAAAAAAGCTGCAGACATGCAGAGCGCACGTTGCCAGATGCAAAAAAAGTAAAATAACATAAAACATGTTGAATAAATATTGTCTTGTTATTTTTCACAAATGTAAATTTTATCACAATATGTATCTATACTAATAATCTATTATTACTAAAAAAATGACATTATGCCTCGGTCTTCATTACAAATGTCATAATGCTGTATATTAAGAATGTTTAATGTAAGAGAAACTAGATAGGTGTCACAGTGACACTAATTTAGGCTCTGTTTGTTAAACCATCAGCTTCTAAAATGAGCAGAAGAGAAAAGTGGGCCCCAGGAAACCCTTCAAACTACCAGCACTTCATCGCTTGCCTCTATTTTTGCCTCAGAGCTTCCCAACAAGAACTACAGCATTGTTAAAGTCAGCCCTTCAGGTAGCACTGCTCCCATCTAGCTGGTGCCACTGCTGCTGCCTTTCTAACCTTCAAACTGTGTTTTTCCTCTCAGATGTTTTGAAACCACAAAACTTAAATGTGCATCCAATCCAGCTTGTTTTATTACATGGAGGTGAATGCCTTAACTTTGCTTTAAGTGGTTAAGTTATTTTTTTCATTCCTGAAACCAGTGGAAAAACTTAATTAATCAATCATTGCAGACTGCTTTTGGGAAGACAGTCAGTTCATGTCAGATGGCTTTGGAAATGAATGCAAGCCCACTGGAAATTTCAAAGAAGATGAAAGAACATGAAACACAGCACCTCAATTCAGACATGCTGCTTTGGGTTGCTTATTAATGCTGTCCTCTCTGATGCTCTCTCCAAATAGCAAGGAACTGCACGACATGTTTTGGAACTAATGTTTCGGTCCATTTGGTGTCTGGGTAGCAAGGGATTCCTTTTAAACTCCTAGGGAACAAGAGTGAATGTTAAAAAGTAATAATTGGATGTCGAGCACTATACAAAGTAAAGGTATTCCAACAGTTTGCATATGCTTTTCAGGGCGATATTGTGGCTCCTTTACGGGAATCTATATTTTGTGGATTACCTACCAAGGTGACGACAGATGTGAGCACCAGAGAGTGGTTTTCTTGTAATTTTCAATTTGTCAGCAACCTTGAGGCTCACCATTTACTTGATAAACTCTTTTTTTCCTGGATCAAGGATGTGTTTTTTAAGGCTGAACATTCTCACTGAATAGCTTTCAGCAGAATGTTTTGACAAAGCCAGCACCATAGCAACATATGTATGTTTTTTTTTTGTTGTAACAGGGCATCAGGAGTAAAACAGCTTTTTGAGGGACTTTTTAGTGGTCATTACTGGCCTGACAAGGTGCTGAATCTGTGCCACAACTATGAAATGCATCCTTTTAAAACACTCATGGCCACACTGAAAGTGCTGAAAGGAGGGCCTCAGAGGAGATAGCAGATCAAATATTGGGTGATTGTGGAAATATGCTCCAAAAAAGGCTATCGTTTGGTCTTTCATGTAGCCTGGCACTATTTGAACCCTATGAGCAATTGACCCGGTGCCTACCGAGCTCCCAAACAAGTGCATTTGGGGAATTGGAGAGCACAAATATGCTCAGATTTGATTGTGGCAATTTAACATGATGTTGAAATGAACGTCTGGGAAATGGACCCAGATGCAGCAAACTGAGAGAGGGTGGTAACAGTGGCAATAGAATGGGGAATAGTAGATTTGAAGTTGGTTCACATTCCCAGGCAGCCCGACAGGCAACCTTAACATCCAACTGGAAATGCTTCATGTAGCACAGAAAAAGATGCAACATCATGCCTGTAAGCTCCATCCTTAGAAAGGATCTGTTCGGGGAGTCTGAAAAACTCTACCCGTGTTAACCCATATCAGTGACCTAACTGAGTGATCTTTATATTACAAGGAGCAATTGAAAATACGGTTACAGTCCAAATTGAGACGGAGGAGACTCACGCCTGCAATCACAGAGACATTTTGAACAATTAAGACACTGATAGCGCCATGTGGGTCTTGGCTTTGCCCCATGCGCACAGCCAAGTTTGGGGTGCTGTAACTGTAGCTGTCCGCTTGGGATACCTTCGGTTTATAATCAGTGGCTCCTGAGCAGTTTAACCTGTTCATTATCATGTAATATACTGAAGCTTGGTGCAAAAATGTCCTTGGCTTTTGGACCAGCTAAAAATATTGTGCATTATGTGTGTATCCTTTTTTGCTGTATGCAATGTGCCCTATTAGTTGCAAGACAGCCTGCTGGCTGAAATCTCTGAATTTGCTGACGATGACATGAGTTTGGGCGTACAGTGCAAATAACGTGATGTTCTCTAATATATTTGCTGGTAAAACATTCAACATATTTAGATATGTCTTTTAGATCAATTTAAATATGTCTTTGCTATTTGTGTGCTGCGTACAACCAGGCCTGGTAGATGCAAAGTTCACTTGATTCATACTACTTTACTGGTATATTACAGTGTGAATTTGAATCAAACCACTACAACAGCCACAGACAAAGCGGCCCTGCTTGCCTCTGAGGCTGCATCTACATTGCTGGGTTCAGCTTGACATTTTTTTTTTTTTTTTCTTGGTGCACCACAGATGCGAATTAGGTAAATTGTTTCAATTTTCAGCTGGTTTGGTTTTCGTTCAAAAATGGAAAATTCCGAATAGACTATAAAATTATAACCAAAAGTCATGGATACAGAATTTCACTCAATAACTGGTCATCCAGTTTGGCATTTAATAAGGGAAAAAAAATCCCTTGAAATTTCTTCTGCAGCCCACTTCATGAAGCATCGACAGATTATTTTTCTGCTCGTCTCGACCTGGAGTGCATATCAGCAGATTTTAGCAGATGGCACTGATGGTCGGATATTGTGCACTAAATAATTTAATAATTTTTGCCTTTCATGAAAGACATTCTTCAATAAGGAGAATGTACCTTGGAAGATGGCTGGCTACTTTTTCCAACAGTTGAGAAACGTTGTCTTCTCCTTATATTTCCAGATGTTATTTTTGTTCTTCGTAGCTGCATGTTTTGTCCCCTGCTGCTCATTTTGTTAGCCACAACTTGTTAACTTCTCCATCAGCCACCAAATTGGGAAATAAAGTGTAGATAATACACTTAAAATGATTGGTGTTGATGAGGTCCACACCAGTGATGATCCACTCCAGACTTCATTTGCAAGCAGTTCGAGACATCCCCTTTAAGTGGACAGGAGTCTGATTGTTTGGTTCGCATGAGAGGTCTCAAAGGACTTCAACCGGACTAAGCAGGGCTGGTGTGAACATAAGCTTAGTGTAGAAATTGTAGAGATGTGAAATTCTCATGCATCAACTTGTAAACAACCTTGTACAAGTACCTCTTCCTCTTCTTCCGGGAAATCTGGTTCCAAAATATATGGTTGAATTACTATAATACCAGAACGTGCTACTTTGCAGTGTATAGTAGACTAGTTTAAAAGTCAGACGATGATAGAGCAAGGATGCTCCGGTTGAAGACGAGGGGCAGAGTGGTGGGCGGTAAAGGGGCGGGACGAAACATGTCTACAGATCCCTACAGCCTAGATGAGATAAATGAGTTTTGTAAGGGTTTAATCAATGCTTGGAGGTGTTAAATATATTTGATGTGTGCTATAAACTGTGTCAGGAATTGTCTATGTAAATAGATCAGTAAAGATGTTTATCAAATTTTACTGTCATGGAAGTACTCTAGAAATTCTAGTTCTTGAGAGTTTCGGTATGTCAGGGTATATTTGAAGCAAGATCTACCATCTGATACCAATTTTTTGACCAGCCACTGCTATTCCTGCCACTACTATTAGCGCTCTGGGTGTGTGCTGTTAAAGCCACTCTCTGCAACTGATACCCATGAGGCCCCCTCTGCTTCCGACATTCACACTCTTGTCTGCTTGACCTTGTTCAGTAATATCAACAATCAGTTTTATGATTACAACAGTCTTGAGTCTTCAAAAGCTTAAGAGAGTGCTTTATGACCCACTGCAGAGAGAAATCCCAGCAAAGAGTATGAAGTCATCTACTGTCTCAGTCCTCCTCCTCAGGTTGGTAGGAAATGCATATCACAGATAAAAATATGTCAGGCACTGTTGCAGTTACAAAGTCAAGACCTTTGCTTTTGATATATTTTTCCAAACATGGCAAGAATTCTTTTGTGGAAAAATGGCTTTGGTAGTGTTTTTTTCCCCAAACAAAACCATGCAGAGGCATCGAAAAGAGTAATCTGCTTAAAACTGCTGTTTGTGTAGGCAGCTTGCTTTGCATAAAACTAGATAAACTTGTAATATTAATGCTAATATTGATGAATAATAATGAAGAACTTGCAGCTTGTTCCTGGAAAGCTTGTTTCAAATCTGTTGCTGCTTCCTGTGTTTGTGCATGGCTGTAATGGCAAACAGATGGCCACAAGACAAGAACCGCAGACAGATGTGGGTGGTGGTCTAGACATGCTGTAGAATGACAGCTCTATCATCTGTTGTGCTGTGAAACCCCATTAAGTGAGTTACCCACAATTATGTGTGAATACTATATGTTCAAAACCATATTTTATTGTCTTGTACCAAGTATCTATACATTACTTATCTTACATTGCTTTTACACTGTTGCCGTGCTGATGATTAAAGGACAAGTAAAAGTGTCCTTGAACAGATCATGGTTGACAAATGTTATTGTCAGGAAAAAAATAATCAAATCTACGGGTGCTCCGATGAGGATCTTTGGGGCAAATCACTAATGAAAAGGTTCATTTACTTTGTTATTGTTTGTTTCTTACTTATTAGTGGCATACTTAAATTAAATTGTGATGAAATAAATAACTATTGCTTGACTCGACAAAATATGTTTAAAACAAAATCAAAACTAATTTGCAAACTTTTGAAGTATTTTCAGCCCCTAGGGGTCGTGGGCATTTTTAAATATTTTTGAGTTTGCCTGTATCTACTAACTCAAAATTGTCGATCATGGCCATGTTTCATATCTTTAACACAACCATAGCTATATGACCTGAGTATTACTTTTACACTTTGTCTGACTGTATGCACACATTGGCCATGAGCATGATTTATGACCATGTCCCTCGAGGTGTCCTGTTGTGGTGCTCTGGGAGTATGGAGTAGATGGCCTGTTGTTACAGGCCATTCAATATCTGTACTGTCAGAGCCAGAGCTTGGTTTGCATAGCTGGTAGTAAGTCTGACTCATTCCCATTTAAGGTTGGACTCCGCCAGGGCTGCCCTTTGACTTTGCCCTTTGTTCTGTTCATAATTTATATCAACAGAAATTCTAGGAGGAGCCAAATGATGGATGGAGTCCGGTTGGATGGCCTCAGGATTCCGTCTCTGCTATTTACAGATGAAATCGTCTTGTTTGCTTCGTCAGTGACCTCCAGGTCATACTGGGACGTTTTGCAGCAGAATGTGAAGTGGCATGGATGGGGATCAGCACCTCTAAATCTGAGAAAACGGTTCTCAGCTGGAAAACATTGGAGCGCCAAATCCGGGTCTGGGAAAAGTTGCTGCTCCAAGTGGAGGAGCTCAAGTATCCCAGGGTCTTGTTCACAAGTTAGGGAAAAAGGGAGTGGGAGATTGACAACCAGATTGGGGCAATGTCGGCAGTGTTGCGGACGCTAAATCGGTCCGTTGCGGTAAAGAGAGAGCTGAGTCAGAAGGTGAATCTGAATTTATCAGTGATTTTACGTTCCAACCCTCACTTATGGTCATGAGGTTTGGGTAGTGATAGGAATAATGAGATCATGAAAACAAGTGGCTGAAATGAGTTTCCTCTGAAAATTCCGCTGAAATGACTTTAATTACTGAGAAGAACTTGCAAGGCACAACACACATACTTAATGGACTAAAAGGGGTAAATAGATATAGTTGAACTCTATTGTGTCCCTTCACCATAGATCAGGACTATTTCGATATCGAAATGTCAGAGGCTGTTCCATCAAACCATTGGGTCTGACCCTTTCTGCATCCCCTCTTAGCCAAGCAAATGGAACAGTGATGCACAGTATCACTTGGAGCAACAGACTCTGAATAGCAGACGGAGCAAGAAACAGAACCGGAATTGCCTCCCAGATATTTTAACCTGCTTGGATGCCAGGAGTGCAATGATTTGGGATATCAGGCAGCTCCAGCTCCTCTGAGCTGTTCAAAACATTTTTTGATGCAAATTCTGTCTGATGCAAACAAAGTTGCCAAGGAAAAATGAATCCTGTGGAGTGACATCAATCCCATTGATTTCTTTTCATTTGTAAGACTCGTGTCATACATTGCAATCTTAACGCTGTCACAGGTTCAGCTCTCTTGCAGATGGATTTTTTTTTCTGCATCACATCTCTGTCCATGTGACGGCCAGAAACACTTGTGGTCCATGATATCTAAAGGTGATATCATGGAACCTATATGAGTAATAGAGATGAAGATACAAGAAAAATGGATTATTTGGACGTGGTGCTGTGCCATTATATTGATCCTAATATTTAAACAACCTGACTGATATTGTAAAGGTACTTTACGATATCACAACAATGTCGGGACATGAACAGGGGACCTTTGAGGGTGTCCTCTGGTACCAGTAACTGGGACATTGAGAGTGAATCATTGGAGTCTTGTGGAGTTGGGAGGATAGGGCCTTTGTTCCAATCATGGCTCTGCCACATCCCATGAATACTACATTTGATTGGAAGTCCAATCAGGTCAAGATGATATTTTTTAGTCAATTCACATGTCAGTGGATTTAATGTTTGTAATATGATGCCGCCGTCAGATGAAATCGCACATCTCCAAAACATGTTTTTTCAGGAGACTGAAACAGTTTTTGTCATAAAATCTTATAAAGTGAGCCTGAAACTTTGTAAATTGGCATATTTAAGACACCCAGAATGAAATGAATGATATGTTTATTTTAAATGGACTTGGGTTAATAATGAACTCCAATAATATCTGGTTTATGAGCTTACTAGCATTTCCACTAAATTATTGATGGCAGGCTATTTTACATTTCAACATAGCACATTACATCAATCAAAGCTTTTTCTCTGCATTTTATATTCAAATCAAATTCAAAGCTATCTTTCTGAACTCTCTGCATCATTTCGCAGTTTCTGCAGAAATCTGCTCCACAAATATTATCAGTTTGACACAAATTTATGTCAAAAATGGATGCAGCTGTGAATCTCATTCTATAGATCTTATATGGTCCTTCATTGGGCTGGGTGGATTAAACTTACCTTGAAAGTAGTCATGAACTGAACTTTACACACAAGCGTGGGGTCGCTAGCCCTTTGTTAGTACTCTCATTTCTGGTTGTAATTGGTCAATGACCCAGGATTTTGAACAAGTTCATGAAAGTTGAACTCATGCACATGCATGCATACAGACTTGCTTTACTTCTTTTAGGCAATTTCATTGAAAGCAATTGAGTACTCTAAAAGTTTCCTCTCATAAATGCAGTTTTAACTGAGCACAAGACACAGAAGAACAGGCAAAATTAATACAATGAATGCAATACTCTCTCGTCGACTCTTCTCAGTCTCTGTCTCTCGTTCCGTCTGTGGCTGTCAGGGATGAGTAACTATCTCTGTTGTCTTTCTGACCAGATGTTGAACTCTGTGTAACACATGGCTGGATAATCCGGGCAGATCACAGCCTGTCAACTGCCTTTCTTCCTTTTCTTCCTAATCACTGTGCTCACCTCTGCACCCAGGAGGGATCAGTTCACTCTCTTTTAACTTCACCTCTAAAAAATGTTCAGCATAGGACTTTGATCTGATTTCATCCTGCACAGGATGTTCACCATTCACGATTCACTCATACACTCATGCTATAGGCTCACATGTACCTCCTCAATGACACATCTTCTTTAAAACATAATTCATTTAATTACTGAAAAATCATAGTGTGGTTTATAAGAGAGAAAAGAAAAGTCTGTGTTAGATGAAGAAATTACCTACCACCAAACTAAGTATCTGTAGCCATCTGTAGCTCCACCCCACTTTTCAAAACGTTTGTTGTCACATGTTGGCAACAGATCCCTGGTCCTACCGCTGCGACCGAAACTGCTTTCCTTCGGTGTGAAAAAACAGTTCATAGCATCAGCGTCATCTGCTTAAACATGTATCAGGCGTCGCATTTAACATCTCAACTGGCTGAACAAATCGCAAAATTGTACCGATTTTTAACCATCTCGCATCTCATTACATCCCTAATTACAACAGGTCAATGATTGCGCCCTAAAACGAGGAAAATAATAACCCTAAATGATAACACTGAATTTATGTAACAAAATGCCCTTAATTCCCAAGATTCTCAAGGCTAAAGTGGAAAGCAAAGCCAGCCAATCAGATGATAGAGAGAACATGAAGTACTGTTTAAATAACGCGGTACACTTAATAGTCAAAAAGTCACCATGGCTACTATTATTACCATTTTGGTATGAGACATTTACCCAACAGGATGTTGGATAACCATCCTTCGTTTTCATTTCGGACCCAGCCAGTGCATGACCAAAGTGAGTTGATTACCAATTCACACATTTACTCATGACCAACAGTTATAGTGTCCATATTGGGTCCCGATTTAAAAGGAAAATTTTGTATTAAGCCTTTTTTCTTCGTCAAGAATGTCAGCTCTATGCCCTACTTTTAAATTGCCAGATACTTATTTCTTGTTGTAGTGATCGTAATTAATAGAGTGAACAGTCATTCCATATCAGTGCAGTGTAAAGAAACTCTCATGAAAAGCAATGAAAAGGATGGAATTGTATGCATTTGGAGACATTCAGGCCTCACAACAGCCTGACAAGCATCACAGCAGTCCAGCTAAGTGGGAACATTTGATTAAGCACTATATTGGCCAGAGCCCACAGGAATTACATCTTGTACTATCTGTAAGTAAGATCATAAACAAAAGGGTTTGCAGATTAAATATGACTCCTCTTGCAGATCAGTGATTCTGATTGATTCACATACAGAGTGAGACAGAAAGTTGCGTGCGTTCTGAGGAACACACAAAACTTTTCTTAATATTGATGGTTTCATTCATTACTGTCACGGGAGACTGCAGGGAGTGCGTTTGTGTGGGCTTGTGTGTCAGTGTGCGTGCGTAGACAGAGACAATAATAAAGAAAAAGAAAACTATCTACAACACAGAGTCCATATTAGACATCAATGTCACCAGATCATTCTCACATTGCGCGCACGTGGTGTGAGCCGCCCTCCCACACACATGCATTCGGCTGCCAGTGCCAGCTCATGACATTTATGAGCATGCCACAGGGACGAGTGGTTTAGGGCTGGCACAGGGCTAAGTGTCTGTCTGTAGGCCCAAGATAACGGCTGTCACCTCCCGGAGTCCTTTCGTTCACACACACACACACACACACACACACACACACACACACACCCGGACACATTAAAATGACACAAAAAAGCAGACTTGCTCTCCTGTTCTGTCACCGCAGTCCACAATTAAACCATCCATCCCCTGTGACAGTGAATGCTAGTCAGCCGACCATTCAGCAGCACTCAATATCAGTAGAGCCCCTCGGTCTCTCTCTCTCTCCATTGTTACTCTGTCGAAGTGGGAATGGCTTCAACAGTTGGTAGAAGTGCATGGCCTGTGAATAGAGATGGCTTATGGCTGTGTTTATGCATTGTGCTGCTCTCCTGTCTCTCTCCTGCCCAATATCCTTAAAAGCGCTGTGATTGCGGTGAGAGCAGTGATGAAGCATTGTTTTCAGGCTATCAACTCTTGCACATGTAGCGTGTGGATCGTCTTGCACTGTACCTCATTGTATCGCCGTCTCATTGTGCTGTGATGCATGCGTGTGTGTGTGTGTGTGTGTGTGTGTGTGTCTGCGCACATAGTTACAGTATGTTTGAGTGGAAACAAGCAGTGACGGGATGTGCAGAGACAGCAGACACACAACTGCCACCTTTCTCTTACGTACCAACCCCTTTCTCTCTCAGGTAATCACTTTTTCTCGTTCAAGCGTGAGCAAAGACAGACTGAAAAAGAGAGAGCGAGCGAGATGGAGAGGGAGAATGTACCACTGAAAGAATAATAGCAATTTCTGGGCTCTATTGATTTGAACAAATGGCTACACATCATGGCGAGGACGGGACAATAGGAACAATTTCCAACAGAATAAATGCAGAGCAGTTTTGTTTTAGATGCCAGTGCGTGTGTGGGCTGTGTAGGTGTGTGTCTACACATAGGGGCCAAAAAAAAATACAAAAAACGACGACACACTTCATCAGCAAAATCCCTCTATCGCTCTTCCACTGTATTTGTGTGTCAGCCTCTACTTTACCAGGCATGGCTGCTTGTCTCTAATTAAGGGAAGTAGTTCAGGAGCGAGGCAACCAAACAATTGAGACCCTCACTGAGGGCAAGTGGCAAGTGTGTCCATGCATGTGTTATGCGCTAACATACATGAGCGTTCTGAAGTCAAGGCCGCTCACTCTCTCTCTCTCTCTCTCTCCCAATTTGTCTCACTCCAACACCGCCTACCAATCACAGTGTCGCTCTTTTGTTCATCCTCATCCCGTCCGTCCTTATCATTCATCCTTCCTCTCCGCCCTATTTCATTCTGACTTCCTCAGCGCTACGAGCGCGCAGCTGCCGAAGAACTCTCAGGTGGTTCAAGTCCATTACTTTGGGAGATAGAAAAACACCGCTGAGGTGTTCTGATTGTGGCCTATTAAAATTCATAAGCTGTGGAATAAGGCCAGAGATAAAAAAAAAAAGAAAAAAAAAGAAAAGCAAAAATGCATCACTGAAGGGCGGAGTGGTGTATATGGATGTTCATGTTTGTGAATAGAGAGTGTGATAAATGTTTGGTGCTCCCATGAGTCCTTTACCTCTTTAAAATTATCTCCATA
>KV751323.1:5947349-5957851 GCA_001698575.1 Mola mola | reverse complement strand
CACATAAGACACATGCACGTTAAACGCAGAAATACTTTCTCTGGGCAACTATCGGCCTTTTTTAGGCTCGTTGCTCCTGTTAAAAAAATAAATATACCCCCCCTCCCCCCTGCATTTTCTAATGCCTATAGAGGCACTTACTGACAATTATTCAACACATGCATTTGCACACACACAAAAAACACCTGCTACTTTCTGCCTCTCCCTGCCTTTGCGTGAAACTCACACATACGCATGGAGTACATTAAGAGCGGGCGGATCGATAAGGGCCAGAGGTCAATAGACAACGCACTCTGACTGGTAAAACTGTGATTTCACTGGGAGACGGAGACTAGCTCAGAGCTGCCCATCTCTTACTCCTCACCTCATTCCTCTTCTTCCTCTTCTCTGCTCTCCTCCTCCTCCCCTGCAATAGACTCAACCCCCAGCCCAGCCGCCTGGGATAAATTATCACAAACACTGTGAAGAACGTAGGAATGAAAGCTGGGAGAGAATACCTTCGCTTGGGCAGTGACGGCAGGGCTAAACGACAACACCAAAAAAAACAAGTGGCGACAGTGATGTAGTGCCAGCTGGCTCCTTCTGAGATAGTACCAGCTTATAGTTAGTGTAGACACCTGTTCTTTACATTAAGGGTGACAATATGACTGCACAGGTGTACACTGTAAGCCTATGAACAGAGCTGGACTTCTCTAACAGGTTTGTTAAGCCTCGGTTTATCCCTCTGTGAATTGGTTCAGACTGAATTAGAGATAACAGGGTGGCTAATTGTATGCATTTTTGGCACTCTCTTTGCTACCAAGGTAAATACTACGGTAAATTTGCATTGTAAATCCTACGGCTAGTGCTGTTTTTATTAACCATTATAACTATAGTAGATTCATAGATTATCATTGTTACTGTTGTTGTCATGGTTGCTGTTGTTGTTGTTGTGTTCTGTTGTGTCATCCTTAACCTGTCTCTTTTCTTTCTTTCTATCCACTCTTTTCCCTCACGCAGTCCAGTAGCCTTGCAGATAAAGTCAAACACAGATTTCAACACGAGGAGCATATCAGACTGCTACTTTGTAGAGCAAATCTGCTGTAGCACAACAAGGCATCCAGAACCTTCACACTGCCTGCCTCAGCTGCTTAAAAGGACATGTTAAAAGAAAAAAAGAAAAAAAAAAAGAGATGGCTCTATTGATTTCAGTAATGGCTGTCACTGCTAAAGAGTACCACTATATACATCCATTACACACTTAATCCAGACATAGAAATAATGCAAATGTGCTATGATAGCTGGTCAAGGCTGTGATGCGCAGTTAGAGGGCTGCAAGTATGAGTAAAACAGAGTTACATAACACAGGCTGAAAGGATAATAAAAAGACAAAACAGATAGATAGAAAGATAGAGTAAATAGAAGTTGCCAGGACTCATCACGTTTCCTCTTCACTGACCTTGCAGGTCAGGCCCCCCGGGTACCCTGACACATAGCCTGTTTGGTTTGGTTGAAAACAACCAACCCAGGGCTGGTTTGTTTGGGCAGGTGATGAATGAACAGCCAATGGGTTGGATGTGAGGCCTCATCTAGGTTGAAGGGATCCGCGAATGCGTTTTCGTCCCTCCCCATCGTTGCTCACAGCCACTGCGCTGTCTAAACTAGTCTAATATACTCTGCACAATGACAGGAAGCAAAACTTCTCCCCAATGAGGTTGACTGCTTATTACATTCATGGTGTGTACAGTAGTACATTAAAATACCATATGGACGTTTTAAGGGGCTCAAAGTCTTCCATTAGAGATGGTCCTTTAGGAAATTATCTTATCAGCTGACTGGTCTGTCTAAGCCACATATATATTTATACAATTCATTGGATAATCATGTTAACATTCACTGTATGCCCGTTAGTGCGTGTGCAGCATATTTTCTCTGGGTAACAAGGTTAGAAACAGCTGTGATCTTGTGGTGTGATCCCAAAGTAATAAATCATCAGGATGCCTCCTTTTCTCTACCACATTATTCATAACATGTGGTTGACTTTTAATGATATTAATAATGCTTATAATCAGTTAGGCTATTACTTCAAGAGCTCTTTGTGGCACCAAAGATCATAAACAGAACCATTAAAGTGCTTAATAAAAATCTATTAGTCCTTGTGGATTATTGAAGTGATTCAATGGATGCAGGCATATGTCTATTACTGATATGGCATATTTAAATTTCTAATATTTTCTAATATAACGAGCTTTTGTCTTTAACTTGTGCTCAGTTTTTATAGTATGCCAACAATGACAATATGTCCATGCAATCAATTTGTTTCAGCATTTGTCCTGGGTGGGCAGCTGTATGGGCGGTCACTTCTGTGCAAACCCCCTCCATCCCTCCACAGCATTGGGATCACACCATCTGGTTTTGACACACACATTTGTTTAGTCCCCATTGTGCTAAGTGGATTCATGTGGAATAAAGATTGCCTGTAATTTATCGAAAGGGAGTGGGACGCATAGGGGGAGGTAAGACGAGCGAAGGGGAAGGGAAGAGGAACGGACGACGAGCAGAGATTGATGATTGATCCAAACGGGCCGCGGTAAAACGGTGACAATGAATAGAGAGAGCACAGAGAGAGAGAGAGAGAGAGAGAGAGATGACAAAACATATGCTGCTATGTCTACACCATCAATCTAAAGTTACGAGCTCACCTGGAAATTGTCAAGCATTAGTGCGTTTGTGTCATTGTGTGTCTATGTGTGTTTTTGTGTGTGTGAGTGACTATGATGAGTTTCCCCACAACCAATATACATATTCAGAGGAAGCCTGACACTCCATCATCCCTTTCTTTCTTTCTTTGTTCATCAGATCAGCACTTGGGCTGGCACTGATGTGTGACACCTGTGTGCTTCTCAGTTCTTGTGTTTTGTGGAATGTGTGTGTCCGTGTCTGTTTGCATGCATGCAGTCTTCATTTAAGAGACCAACGGGATCATGACACCTACAGAAACATTAGAACGTTAAATCATGAACACTTTGAGGAAATCTAAATTTAGAAAAACAAAACAGAACAAAAATGATAATCATCTGCTGCAGATTGTGCTGTCGCTCCATCACCTGGTCTTTAAATAGACAATTGAGGAGAATTTGAGTGGCATTTCAATAAATGCTTGTTGGATAAACTACCTTCAACCCACAAAATTCCCCTCTCTGAAGTAAAGTCTCAGATGTGTACTTAAAATTCATTTTAGCAATACAGGACCTTAAAACAGAGGAAGTAGTGAGAAAAAGAGTAGTTACTACATATACCCAATACATTCCTATCCTAGGCTGCCAGATACTCCCACTTTGTCACATCTTATCTGGACTCACAATGAGCCCTTTAGGATATTGGCATAACTCACATACGTTCTTGTGCCCTTCAGTTCTCGTCTTGGATACTTTGTGTAGGCTTCAGCAGAAAAAACAAATGGGTCGGTTTAGGAGAAGATGGCTAATGTTTGGTTTAACAGAGGGCACGAACTCTGGCCTCCAGGGAGAAAGTTGTGCCTGTGATCCAGCCTCCTCCTCGCTGTCCAACTATCTTGGGACTTTGCAACTTTGCAAAAAATGTTAGGTTGTGCAGCTGCTATCATCAATTCGTACTGATGTCAATGTGATTATATTAGAGCTACATTAAAGCCTATTGCAGCTCATCCAGCCACACGAAGGTACACTCTCTGTGTGCAGGACACACAGATGGACGTGATATCAGGTTTTCACACATTGGGAATAAGAATAAACTGATATACATCCAGTTGTACCAATGTAAATTGAAGCAACATAAGTAAAAGTGAGCACCACATTGTCTATTGCTCTTGACAATGTGTATCTATAATGGTTCAGCACTGATGGTCCTTTCTGAAGAGTTCAGATCAATCATGATCTGGATATAAATTCTTAAGTAGTAATTTTGCTACTAAAAACTGAGGACTGTACTTTTTGAAAGAAAGCTGAATTATACAAAAATTGATAACCTCTCTTTTGTTGTTCTTTGGTTTTTCTTTTTTTGGGAGTAGATACCGGTATTGATTTCTAACTGTATTCTGGAAAGTTTTCCTTTACTTATTTTGTGTATATCTCTTAATTGTCATCTTGTCTTTGCCGTGTCTTCAGACATTCTCACTGACACCAGCTATATTGGTCATTTTCCATAGAAGCCAAGCACTTATTTATTTTTTACTTATATTTTTTACTGCTTAGCCGTCTTCATCTTATCTATAAAACAGCACAGAATAATATTTACTAAATAGACAGGCTATTGTGTACATTAATTAAAAAAAATATCTCTACTGGGACAGTAAAATTTATAGTATTTTAACTGTTTTTCCACAGCTACACAAATGCAATTGTTCTAAATATGATTTAAAGTCTAATGGAATGCTTAGTGGACTTTGAGAAAGCATACGACTCTGTAACTTAGGGGTACTGGGGTCCTTTAGTTGTTGTGGGTCTCCGCCAATGTTGCCCCTTATCCCTGATTCTATTTGTGACATTCATGGAGAGGATCTTCAGGCAGAGCAAAGAAGATGAGACTTTACCAACCAGATGCCCTGGTTGGTAAC
The DNA here is from genome assembly GCA_001698575.1 of Mola mola. Lineage (NCBI taxonomy): Eukaryota > Metazoa > Chordata > Actinopteri > Tetraodontiformes > Molidae > Mola > Mola mola. The sequence continues at coordinate 5,953,278 of KV751323.1, read as the reverse complement.
TTCAGAACGGCTTCTCTTCTTTTTGCAGATGATGTGGTTCTGTTGGCTTCATCAGTCCATCAACTTGGGACTTGCACTGAGGTTGAGGTGCTCAAAATGGATCTCAAAATGGTGGATTGCTGTTTCCAGGATGGAGGTTATCTGCTGTCCCAAGCAGGGGACTTTAAGCATCTCAGGTTCTTGTGTTTAGAAATAGTGTGAGATGGACATGGTCTGTAATAAGGGGGGTGTGCTTGACTGTTGTGATTAAAAATGAGCTGAGTCAAAAGGCGAAGTTTAGCATTCAATCTACATTTTAACCTTAACCTACGGTCATGAGCTATGGGGCCGTCTGTAAGAATCAGATCACAGATCACTTCTGTGAGTTACTTCAGGAGGGCTCAGCCAGCACGATCTAAATGACTTTGTGCGGCTACGTCAGAGAGACAGAAGAAAAAGAAAACTCCTCCATTTAATGGCATTTGTCTCTCTGTGTGTCTCCACGGAGGAGCCAGTAAGCTCTAATCAGTTGAACTGATAATGATGAAGAACAAAAAGAAAACAGTCTTAAATCGAGCTGCTGTAGTAGGCTAAAACCTTCCTTTTGATCAGAATCCATAACAATGTTTGACTTAAAATGACTCAGCTAGTTATGTTTTCATTATATAAAAGGGGGGGTATGAAAAAAAAAAGTGAGGGGTAAACCAAGGAGAATGAGAAGAAAATCTATCACAATTAGCGACAGCATAAAGAAATGTAGTGCGTGTCTTTTTATAGATGGGTTGCTAATTGAGGAGAGAGAGTGCAGTGCCGATTCGGCTGCGTATTAGCTTTTAATTACCCTAAATGAAAGCAAAACACACATACATAAGTATGCACGAGCAACCAAATCAGCGTGCACTCTCACACACACACACACCCAAAGTCTCTGGCTGCTTTTCTCTTAATCTGGCACACACACACACTTGCTCACACATACTTTGTTCAAGGTTTTCAGTCTCTCGACAGACTCATAGTTTTTAGAGTGTGCCCGTCCCTGGCGAGATCATTACTTTTCTTTGGAGACTTGCATGCTAAGAATTTTAACCAGCTCATTATTGAATATACCAATGTTTAATAGCATAATTATTACATATTTCATACCACTTGCTTGTTGGAAAATCTATCTGACGAGTGCTGCTATTTTATGCTCGAGGGTCCGCTCTTGATGCAAGCTGAAGTTTGTCAGGATCTAGCCTATTTTTTTTATTTTTTTATTCTGTCCTAACAAGTCAAACTGCATCTGCTAAAACATCATCAGCACCAGACAGACTTTCATTAATTCATGCGACAGGACGGAGCGGCAGCATCTGCTGAGGAAGACAGTGATCGCTGGCAAATGGGTTTCGTGGTTTGTACGTAGCTACACTGACTTAAATGAATGCAGTCTTTCATAGTTGCAGCCAACAATCTAAAAAAAGCATTTTTATTGAATAATTTGGAGAGGCTGAGTCAAGATATGTAAATGCCAGTTTTGAGCTGACCCATGTCTTAGCTGGTTTTACCAAGGGCACTCATCATGTGCTTCATCTGCATACAAAGTATTTTCTTATCTAGAGGACGGCAGCCAGTGAACCGAGACCTTCACCGAGGTATATGATGTACACACAGGCTCAGTCCTTGCCTCTCTCTAGCGTTATCTCTTTCATTTGCTCTCTCTAGAGTTATTGTCAACCATCAGGCGTCTCTGTGCCTGGATTAGCAGTCTGTTATGAGTGCCAAGAAGGCTATAATGGTGGATGATATAATATGCGGCATGGCTGTCGCTAACTCTATAGGAGACTAATTGACCTCTGTGTCCTCTGCAGCTCGTCTTCAGGAGACTTGATCGAAAGGGTAGCACAGTTAGCATGCTCCACTAACTGGGCCATGTTGTTGAATGCTATTTAACAAATTTAGGTTAGCATGACGTTAGCCGGCTGATTTAAGTTTGATGTTACTAAGCTTAACTTTATTCCTCAAACTCAGCTGAATTGCTGTCAAAAAGATGCATTTCTTGAAATTTTGTAATTGCATTGCATATCTTGAGAGCCATTTATTTAATGAAGTGTTGACTTTGGTGCTATTTGAACACGCGGTAAGTTAGAAACTAATAAACCAATGAACAGCACATAGTATAGCAAAGGTAGAGCTTAATAGCTTGTTTAGGTGATTGTGAAAGTTTTATTTCTATCAATATAATCAAGTTTAATTTGTATAGCCCAAAATCACAAATAAGAATGTGCCTGTGAGCGCTTTAATGTTCTGACAGCTCATGTCCATTCCATGTGCCAACATGGAAAGGTTAAGGCAGGCAGAAAAACAGCAATTAACCCTTGACTTTTTCCAGGGATTATTGCAACAGCATATTACACCGTTAACAGAATAGATCCATGTCATATCCATCTTTAAAGTATAGAAATACTGATTCTGCGTTTATTATAATAATAATAATTATTATCATTATTGCTATGCCCAGAGCCACATAGAGAGATGGTTGGGTTATCCCTTTCCCTCAAGGGCTCTACTTATACTTAATGAGGTGTCAGCTAATTTTAGTTTTAATGTTAATATTGTGATAACCCTACACAGTCAGTGTGAAGTTTGAAGTAGTTTGGATCTGACCAGGCACATTTTGATGGGCATGGCTACGGTTCGTATACTTTGCCACATGACAATCCAAGCTTTAAAGGTACATGCACAAAATTACCGGATCACAAGAGCAAATCCTGACGCATCTCATCAGGTCACTTTTGTTTAGTCATTTCCTGTCTTCTTGTGTTTTCCATTCACTTACCTGTCTTCTTGTTTCCGACTGCCCCTATTTCCAACCATTGGGATTGTCTGTCCCAACCTATTACTTATTTACCTTATTACTTAGTATACACGTCAATCAGCCACAACATTAAAACCAACTGCCATCCCATACCAGTAAAACAGCCCAGACCCATCAGGCCTCTGAGAATGTACCTGGTACCTGGTACCTGGCACCATAACATTGTCACTGGAGCCTTTGGGTCTCCAAAGTGGGGTCTGGGGCCTCTGCTCTGTCTATGGTTCTGACCCTTCAAATTGATGCTGGATTGAATTGGGTTCTGGGGAACACAAATACAGCTGAACAGTTGTCTCAACACTGGAATTGGCGATGGCATAAAGGTGGGTCGTACATGTTGAAGTAACATTCAATTTTCCATCAGGTTATTCGAACATCCCAACTTCTCTTTAGTTCCAGTTTCCCAAATGCTAAGCTCTGCCACCTTTTCATATATAAAATACATTTTTTGGACTCCATAAGAAAGAAAATAACCATTCAACACTGATAGCAAGTGTATAAGTAACTGATTACAGTTGAATAATTGAAATTGAAAAATGGGCATTATAATGTGTTTCTTTGTAATGGCTTTCATCGTTGTTTTTTGAAAGTTACCGACAAAATGCCTTAAACTTGAGTGATTTTTGTGTGCGTAATGTTGAGTGTAGCAGTGCTACTGTTTTCTTTAAACAAACTAATTCTAATATGATGTGGCATCTTTGCTACCTTTTGAATAAAGTCTAAATTACTTGGTCTCCAGCAAGACAACTCTGATTAAGAGCATTCTCTGCCTTGACAGCAGCTTCAACATCCCCACAAAAAATGCAGGCTAATATCAAATTATCAGCCATCAAGTTTATTGTGTACAGAGAATAGGACAATGGTGTATTTTAAGAACTTCAGTTTTGTAGACTACTAATTTCATAAAAGACAGGCATATAACAAATAAGGTAATAGCAATAAGCATTAAACCTGACACAAACAATGTCTTATTACTGCTATTTTGAAATCAATAACGCCCAAGGTTCAGTTGTGCAAAGGAAATTTGGAGCCAAAGCGATACTCCCGTCACAAATTCATATAAATACAGATGAAGCGCTGTAATATTGGTAATGGAATACAATTGTTCAGCTTTGTGTATTCGAAGCCTTGGCATGTAGTGAAATGTTAGTATTAAGTGGCTCTCCCACTGAGGCTGTTATAGTTACGGTGCTAAATAACACCATGGCCTTCTGTCTCTCCACTCTGCTGTTCAAAGGCCGCATTCACTGTTCGCAACACCTCTCTAACCCACTACTAAATCATCTGGGCGTGTGTCATGTTTTCAATTCAAAAATGCACGTGCTCCAGCCATACCACAATGATTCTGCACACACACACATACCATGGCCATTACTGATGCTTAGAGTAGAGGCATCCTTTTCAATAATACACTTACATTTTGTAGGGGGACCATAATTTACAGCCTATACATAAAAAATTGTCAGGTTCCCAAATTAATCCTTAGTGCTCGCTGCTTCCTTTCAGCCCAGTCCATTCATCATGCCACTGATAAACACAGGCATAATCTGATTGTTTAATAAGGTGCTAGTATGCAATGCATAGCACATGCCCATACACGAGCCCTTGCAGAACTTCATTGAGAACGATGCCCACATACACACAACACACAAACGCATCATGCAGATACAATGAAGAAAGGCAGACACTAATAACTGTGGCACTGGCTGGTGAAGTACACTGCTTGTTTACAGAATACAAGCGATGTAATCATACACACAAGGCAATGTCAAGGACGTTCTGGGGGAGAGATCAAACTATCAGTTTAATATGGTAAACGTAAGGCAGATTGTAAGAGCTGTGTCGTACACGGATAAGGCTTCTCACAGGGTGAACTCACGGCTATAGGATTCACTCTGCACTTCTGTTTGCCCTGTTCAATGTCCCCTGTGTAAGGTCAGAACTCTTCAACAGAACTCTCCAACAGCCAGCAACATTTGGCCCTGTGCCCATACGAGGGCTGTATCTGTGACCTCAATCAAACGACTCTCCTGATGAAAGAGATCAGCTTGACTGGGTTCTGCTGCAATGTAACATATGCAATATGTGCTCTGAATGTGTGCAAATGCTCAGCGAGTTCAACCAGTCGCCGTCCTCAGTCTGCATCGGAAAAAGTTTCTGGAGCTAATATGACATGAAATTGGCCCATTAGGTGTCATCTTTGTCATCTTATAATCACAGTGTTGTCACACGACTCTTCATTCAGATGAGATGTTGTGTCCGACATTCAACCACTAAATTGACATTGCAAGAAATTATTGAAACTTTGAAAGGAAATGCGGCACGTTTGAAAAAAGTTGAAGTCATGAAATGAAAATGAAAAGACTAAATTGTGAGAGTAGTTGCCATTTCAAATGTTACATAACTGATTAATCAACCAGTACAAGCTATAATTGTATGCACTGTTGGGTAGTTCAATTTAGAGCAAAATGTCATATTTTATAGACCCATATGTTTGCTATGCATAACCAAATCTGTCAGAAAGATGCAGTGGAGTAGAGAGTATATTAAAATATTTTCTTGCTATAGTGTAAAAGAGCAGAAATAGAGAGAGCAAAGACTTCAGTGAAGTACAAATACTTCCAATTTGTCTATTTGTGCATTGTGAGGTAACATTACATTCCAACACTGTAAACCCAATTGTTGTTGATCTATTCTCAACCAATGTTAGAACTGTATGGGTGTGACCTATACATGTCACAACATCTTCTAAGTGACTTTAATAACAGGAAGTGCCTCCATTCAGTGGCCCTTTCAGGTTATCATGATGCGCAGAGAGGAAGGCGGGCCCCTGGAACCCAGGTGAATTTGGGATAGCAACCGTCTCTGTGGTCACACCGGATGACAGTGCCCACCCTGTGCTTCCTCAGTTGATGAAGTCTTTCAGTGACAATAGGCAACTCGAAGGGGTTGTTTTCCATAGAAGATGAGAACAGATGGTAAGGGGAGAACTCCTTTGGGTGACTCAAGGGGAGGTGGGAGACACTAATGTAGAGAAATAACACCAGTTTGGAGACAAGTTTAAGAACATCATTATCACCTGCTGTGTTCCCCATTAAG
>KV751323.1:5911264-5931046 GCA_001698575.1 Mola mola | reverse complement strand
TGCTCTGATAACTCATCACACTACGTCATCCGTTCTAGTCATCTTATAATAGATGGCTTTACGTTGCATCAGAACCTTGTGCTTTGCTGCCTGACACTAAAGTGTAGGCCTACCTTGTGCATCCAGATGACACGTGAAGGGGCTGTTACAAAACAGATACCTGGAGACGTGGGGATATTTTCAGAGCAGGTGATAATAACCTGATATTAACCGATGTGTTATGAGTTGATTTCGAAGAACAGTCTTACAGAGTCCCGCTGAGCGACGCGAGGTGACACAGAGCGCTCCAGAGGTGAGCAGCATTTCCAAGGGATTTAAGGGAGACGCATCACTTTGAGTTTAAGCTACCACAATTTCCACTGAGGTAATTTTCACCTCAATCATCACATCAACGCAACACAAACAAAATGCTGATACGGACAGCTATGACTCCTGCAAGTATTTGGCATTAAATTCAGCTCACTAACGAATGACTGTCTATTAATGTATTAACTCAGACCTATGGGATTCACACAGAGTAATTGAGGAGACTTTGATGTCTGCCACCAAAAACAAGTGGGCTCCACGTCCCAGCTAGGATTCACACATTCTTACTGCAATAACAGATGCGCAAAATTACTGCAAAGTTCAGACAATCAGCTAAGGATAGATGGGACAACAAATCTGAACCCTCGCTATCTAAAGGTTGGCAGGGGAAAGGACAATCAATTAGTCACTTATCTTTATTTCACACACACAGCTCTCTTAGGTCTCCTCAGTGCTTCCAGAAGCCTGTGCGGAAAACAGAAAACACCTAAAACGGAGGTGGAATTTTTAAAATCAGTATTAGAGAAAACAAATCTGGTTCTTTGAGCTCTAAATTGTCCACAAGTACATGTCCACTGAAATGGTTAATGTGATTCAAATCAGAAGCCACGGGACCAAGAGATAGACAAATGCAAGAAAAAAGGTGTGTGACACAGACACACACTCAGAATTTAGTATGCATAAATACACACTGGACGTACGTACAGAAACTCAGAGAGCTCATAAATCACTGTGGCCTACTCTTAGGAGTCAACCATCACAAGACAGTGCTGTTGTTTACTCCCAGGTAATTTTTTACCCTAAATGGAGCGAGGATGATGCAGTGGTTTGGGCTTGCATTTCATTGCCAAGATGATTTTGGAGGGGTCAAATCAGGCGCTGGGACTGGTGCCTCTGCACAGAGGAGGAACCAGTTTTTTGCTTCACTAGTGAGACATCAATCACAAATAAAAGCACCTGACTAACAGGCATTGAAAACCTACAAACAGAGGGAACGCGCAGAGCATACACATGACATGTAGGCGGTACACAGCGTAAAACCAGTATCAATAATACATATTAGAGACACTATATTACTACTACTGTTTGTAGTACTATCTATATTCTGCTACCATGTAGTGGCTTTTCATTGATCGCTCAGGGGATTACTAATGATCAATGGCCACTTCAATGCACATGGGCGGTGACTGCGACATGGTCATGTGATATTTTCTATGCCTTTATGAGCTGGTAAGGATCCCCTAAATGCTCATTTAAATGCATTGACATGTGCACAAAGGATTATGGGATTTTATGGGCTGTGAAAGTTATGGTGATTTGTTGTTTTTGTCGGGATGGACTTTTTCAGCCGTTTGGTCTGGAGATGGAAATCCTGTTTCTCATTCAACATTTAATTTCATTTTTTTTTCTTCCAGCCACCATTAAAAAGGATTACAATTAATCTGTTGTGGTAATTTAATCTCAAGGTTGACAGTGAAGGTTGACGGTAAGTGCAATAAGGTGTGTGTAGGTACTGTAGATCATTCACGCTTTCTGTACTCAATGGAGAACACTGACCATAGAAACATGAATTCAATGAAAACATGAATATATGGGATGCCGGTATCATTTACTATTTGTAAACTTTCCTACAGTTAAGATTTTTATATAGTGGCTTATATAGACCATCACTCAAACTGTAAATAGTGGCAACAGAAAGGACAGATACACAAGACACATGATTCATGTATGGCATGAATTTGTGGCCGTGGCTCAGGGAGTAGGAGGTGCATCCTCTGATCACAGGATCTGTGATTCGATTTACAATCCCTGTAGCAGGCATTTTGAAATGTCCTTGGCCGAGACCAAATTGCTCCTGATGCTACACCATCGGTGTATGAATGGTCGCCTATTCCTAGATAATATTAAACTTCTACCCACGTGTGATATAAGGTTTGAGTTCCTTTTACTGTCTCTCGCTGGAGAAATTTTTCTTCGGCTACATGAAACAGACATTGTAGTAAACATATAAAAACTAAATTAATTACATATTACAGATAGAACAACAACAACAAAAGATTCAAAGCATAACACAAAGTGATTAGTGGGGCTGCCGTTCTTTAAGAGCTACCCCTACTGCTCTGTTGGCTCTCCTGCAGTTGTTTGTTAATCAGTTTCACTGACAAAGGGATAAATTATGTTTGTGGCAGTTATGCCTGCCCATGAAGACTCTGCATCTCCTCCTAGGATCATCGCTTGTATTCACAATTCGACACATGGAAAGGGTCAGATAAAATCCCGTTAGCCTGACGAAGGGTGGGCTGCTCAAAGATGACTTGGGGAGTGAGAGGAATGGCTGTTCCAATATTTTTGCTTGCTGTTTCTATAAAACTGAAGATTCGAGCTGTGCACTTGACTGTTTGATTGAGTCTGTAAAGGTAATGTAGGCACTGTGTTCTGTGTCTGCCAGTTCAGCTCCTTGTCATTGTGATATTGTGAAGAGCTTTGAGGAGACCATTTACTGTAAGGTTTTATTCATGCCCGCTGTCTCACTCTGCCTATATCACCTGAAGGATATAAGCGTAAATTCTATTATAATATTAGTGCTCGTCTTACAAGAGTTACAATTTAGGTGTTTTCTACAGTACCAGTTACTCTATAATAAATTAAGCCTCACCACATTGCTAACTACTCTCCAACATGAAAAAAATGTATCTTAATTTAGTCAATTTTTTATACTCCAATTCAGGGCTATGTCAGTGATCAAAATATACAGACAGGCAAACAAGTGGAACTTGAGTGTGTATTGAATAATAAGATGTGATCTCTATAAAAGAAAGAAAGAAAAAAAAAAAAAAATCTTTACCATTCCTAATTTTGTCAGATTGTTAATTAGGGTGCTTTAACTGTGTGCTAAACGAGTTGGAAACATCTAGAGCCAATCAGAGTGCATGACACGGCGTCTCAGAAAACCATAGAGAGTACTTTCAGCTAAAACCCAGAAGAAGAACATAACAAACAGATGAAGCCTGGCATGTCCATGCTGCCCACATGTGGCAGTCCAGTGTTTCATAAAATACAATTATTTCCAATCATATTGCTTGTTGTTTTGCATGGCAGATTGTGAGTTTCAGTCGAGTTTCAACTTGAAAATACTGCAAGACTCACAATCACAAGGCAGCAAGTCAAGTAGTGTCAACTGACGACTTTTGAATGTCGAGTAGTCGGGATTTGGCATTGGCGGTTCGACATTCATCAGTCCTTATGGAATAACTTTTAAAGGTACATCCAGGGCTGAAAAAAAATGTTTCCAACCGGATTGAATGGTCCATGGGTTCTTCATGCATTTATATAGAAAAAAGCATGACGCTGTTTAGCAAGCACAAGATAGCGTGAATAAAAAATGTATTAGTACAGGTATTTCATCCACACATAACCATTGAGCAGCCTTTAAATTAGAAATAGTATAAATGCACAGAGGCTTGCCCATGAACGTCTTTCAATTTCCAATCCTCAGTGGAAAGCACCTTCACATATACTGTAAATCAAAAGGGTCATTTGATACAATTGACCAAGCTGATTGGTGGATTTTTTCATTTCTGATTTCTTTTATATAGCTCAGCCTTCACCATGCACAGCTTGTGTCACTCTGTCAATCCAGCCTGGCAAGCAAGCTATTTGAATATTGAAGACCAAGTTTGACCAGACAGGAAGCCCTTCACTTGAACACAGATTGACCAAAGAATCTTCAAATGTGAAAGGCCACTAACTACATCATTAGACCCAGATTATCTGTAACAAAACCTATTAGTAGCCATTAGCAGGAGGAAATGACCCTGACCTATCATTGTAGTTTTACTTCTTCTTTACTGGGAGGAGAGACTGGAGAAAATAGATTAACATCAGCTTAAATTACACCAACTAGGTCCGGAACACAGGGGCTTTTAGATAAGTACTGAGGCACACAAAGAGGGAGACACACATGCACAAACAAACAGAACGCACAGATATGCACAGCTCCCTGAGGGGATAAGTTAGATGCAATAAATCCAGCCTCTTAATAGATAGTGTCGCAACATGTGTGGCTTTTCAGATCAGCGCTGATATGATTATGCAGGCTCAGGACCATAGATATGGAGTGGATAGATAGCGCTGGTGTAAATACACTCTATGCTACAGTATGTGTGCTACAGCTTCCTCACACTGTGCTGACATCAGCACTTCCTTCCACTTCCTGCTTATTAAGAAAGTACTGCATCCTCAGATACCTTGGGCCCCTTAGATATCACCCAGGTATACACGTGCGCACATGTTAAAACAATAGACATTGAACTATACTGATCTAATGCATTAAAAAGTAATAATAAAAAGATGAACTCGTATACTTTTGTACTTAGTATTTATGCAAAAAGTTTTAACATTTAAGAAGACGAATAAGCGCTCTTTATAACATTGTATTTTATTATGTCACACTGCAAAACTGGTCAATGTCTCTACATCACTTTTCTGCCGTAATGTCCTCCATGAACGAGCGCCTCGCTGGCTAGACAAGTAAATCAATATTGTGGGGCAAGAAAAGGATATGTGTGTGTGAGCATGTCTAATTGTTTGATTGTGCATTTAAATGCACTGAACACGGTTTGTTTGTGAATGAGTCATACCTATGATTCATCTCAGCTGAGCCGAATGCGACCCAAACATAACCCAAGTTATTTTGAAATTCTGGCAAGTGGGACCACTGAAAAGGGACATCAAATCTAAATATTTTGCACACATAGGCGCTTCCTTGGAAAATTACTCTGTGTTTAATCACACTAGAGCAGAGCTGTTTGCAGTGACAGCAAACACTCTTTTAAATAAATAAGTGTTGCGTATTTATTCTGTATTTTGGTTTAAAGGAAATAACTACACCATTACAAATGTTTCGCTTAATTCTTACACATTATTTATAATTTCTTGTAGATGCTGGGAAAGGACAGCAATGTGATGCCAACGTGTTAAACAGACATAAACCACGAAGGAGCTCAAGAGTTTTATTCATAAACATGCCTGAGCAGACTAGTAGGGTGTTCAATGGATGGCAGCAAATTGTGAGTCACAACAAAAGAGAGAAATGAAAGGGCATCCCTCCGAGCTTTGTTGTATATGGAGATTAATGTGCTTTGATATGGCTTGCAGTCAGACTGGGACACACCACAAAGAAACAGTGGTATAAGAGACAACTCTACTAAACGATACCACTGAAGAACACTGCTGAGCCCAGGAAATGCATTCTTAGAATTAGGGGGAGCCTCAAGGAACTGGGGATGTTCAACGAACCATTGTTGCTTGGGGGACCTCTGAAAACAGCTTGAGATCGAAGCTACTGGAGGACCCCTGTGCCACTGCACTACACTTCCAGCTCTATCGCTCCCTATGATTTCAAACACAATTACATTAATGTGTCAGTTCATTTTAGAATGGACTGGGGATGAAAAACGTGAAACTAAATATAAAGTGATGTTTCATTTATGACTTACTAGCTCATATACATAGCAACGCCTGAGTATCAGGTACAGACTCTGGAGGATTCACTATGCAGAGACACAATGGGAAGCTCTTCTTCAAAGCCGTTTAATTGGAAAATGGGTTGACACTAGGAGATCAAACTAACAAGCAAAGGTACAATTGAAGGAAAAAGGCAAACTCAGGAACCAAAAAACAAACAGGATCATAAAGGAGAAAACTCATGAAGGATATAACGCTGGACCACTCTCAGGAAACGGAAAAGACAATCTGGCACAAGAGGAAAGGGACACACGGCTTAAATACACAAGGAGAGGGTAGACAAATAGTCACAGGTGAAAAACGTTAGGGAGGAGGAAGCAATCACACAGGAGGGAAGAAAACTCGACAGGACACGAGGAATAAGACACAACCAAAATTTCAAAATGAAACAGGAAAAACAGATTAACCCTAATAAACAGACATTTTAACTACCGGACCCTGACACTGAACGAAGAGCTACAGAAGAGTTCTACAGGTAGCCTAAACGTTTGAATTGACATTGGCAACATCAGTTATTTTGGCTAGTATTTAATTCACTGTTTACACACAAGATAATTTCAAATCTAAACCAGTTCGAAATAAATGCCAAATGGCAAATGGACAGTTTTAAACATGTTTATGATATTAACCTCTAAACACACACAGTCGATGATTATGACTTGATGGGGAGCAGTAAAATAATAGGCACTACATATTTGAGGAATATTTGAACAAATACTCAGTTGCCATAAGTTGTGGAATACGCCACCCTACCCCTAATTGTTGGAGGAGGCAAATCAGGCCTTAAATTGTCTAGTGTGCCAGTCTAACTTGATCTGTCAGTTGTTTGGTGCGAAGCTACCAAACACCAGAGTTTATCAGCAGCTCGAAAAAATAGGTTTGACGACTGAGACTCGCCAAAATAGCAGAGCTGAGATCCTTTTACATTACATATGAATCTTGTTCAATTTGAGTAGGATATTATTATTGATTAATGTAGCACACAACCAATATGAGAAGCAGATGGCACAACAGAGCTCAAATAAATTCTTAACGTGCCCATCAGACTTAGTATAACGACTTGTCAAAGTCTTATCCGAGGAGCACTGGCAGTAATGGTACCCAGTTCAAATTTAGCCCTGCAAAGTCCCCTCTCCACTGCATGCATCATTTATAAATGGGCAAAATAGAAGGGAACATTTCCCTCACATTATCATGCTATAAATCATAATTACGAGAAGCTTATCTACCGAACAGCTGTTATAGCTGTCAAAAGTAGTAAATACTACGACCTTTGGATGTGCTTGTAAGACACAAGGAACTTAAAGACTTAGGCTTTCATTCACTGTGTTCCTCTTTAGCGCAGGTCTGCCTCTTTCTTCCTCCTCTGTGGTGCTGAACAGATTTCTGAATTGAACTGCTGGCTTTAGATCTGTCTCCCAACAGGTTATGATATGATCATCACCTCCACAATGCAAAACAACAAAACTAAAACAGCTGAGGGAACCTGTATTTGCAATAGGAAATGTTTTTTGGGGGGTTTTTTTGAATGATGAAATGATAACCTAAGCTGCCCTACACCATGAGATCTGCTGCCAACAGTGACCTCAAACACAAACACATCCACCCACTGATGTACAAATACTCCTGAGGCAATGTAACTCATTAGATAAAGGCAAACAGTCAATTAGTAAGTGTAATAGGGAAGATAAAGCCTGTCTGTGGTGGTCAGCAGCACTAAAATAACTGGCTAAACATTTAAAAAGTGAGTGGTGAATGATGTTGCCTCCATTTCGGTTTCCCTGTGGCCTAAAGTGTGTTTGTTTTGTCCAAGCATTTGGAATTAGTGTTCCTTTCTAGAGGAACTGTCGATAGCGACACAACGCTAAAGAATGGTCACGCTTTTCTTAAAGGCCCTGCTTTGAAAATCCTATTTTTGTGCTCGTTAACATGTCCATATGGTATTTTTTTATGTACTATTAAAAACACTGTAACTGAAATAAGCAGTCGTTGTCAGGGCTGAGAATTTCTGCATTCTGAAGACAATGACACAAAAGCCTGGGCTTCTACACAGCTGAAGGAACCAATCCTGATGACTTGCAGAGCTGTGGCTGGGTTGTAGAGACAAAACTTACCATTGATTCATTCTCTTGTATAACTACTTGTGTAGGTGACTTTGTATGAGTAGCTCTTCCTTTCCTTCCCAGGAATCTGTGTTTGGCTTGCCACAGTCTGGTGCGCAGTAAACTAGTTTATAAGCTGGAAGCTTGTTCCAGCTTGCTCCAGCTGCAGGCAGAGTGGATACAGGGCAGTACTAAATTAGCACATTAATAGATTCCTAAAACCTAGATGAAGCAAAGGACTAGAATCATATCTAAGCCATTTTAAGAGCATGTAATAAATACAAAAAAACATGTAATTTTCTAAAACAGGGACTTTTAAAAGAGTTTAATCAGCTCCTGGCTCAGGATTTCAATCAATATTTAAGATGCATCAAATCTGACAAAACGTAAGACCAAAGTAAGTAAACCAAAGTAAAACCAATATAGATTGATGGACAGACAGTTAAACCTATGATAGTCGGGTCTTTCTCTCCGTGGCTGTTGCTGACATCTTAATTCATGCCAACCGGATGTGATTATCTGACATTTCATTGTGGTCTCCAGCTCGCACTAAAGGTCTCCAAATGGGTCAAAGATAACTGATCTCACGGTCTCATGACCAATGGATGCTTCTGCGACGTAAGTCATCTAACCAACAAATAGAAAAACTGCATGAAATATCAGCGTGCCCACACAGGCACTAACTTATTTGCATATGGTAACAAGATGTGACATACATCAAGCTCTTTTTGGGACATGAGCATTGCAAGCTTGCCTCTTTTCGTTATCCACAACAATTTTTCTTCCCCTATTCTTCCCTTTGATTTACTTGTATTTTTTCATACACATGAATGCCACTATGGGAACAGTTGGCCTTCTGCTGAACGTCATAACAAACCCAGCTCGGTCAGGTTGACGAACGCTAATGACACTAAATGACGGTGGATGTTGACTAGCCTTGTAACCTATGATTCACCAGGTACTGTCCCACATCGTTCGGTGAGCATGCATGTCGCACTCAACATTATTAGATTGTGTTGAACAGTGTGGCTTGCAATAAGTTCATGATTAATGAAATAATAATGAAAAATGGACAGTCTGCAGGAGGCATCATCTTCACGCCACTGACCTATTCACGTCAGGTCAGTCTTCATGGTGCTTCTGATGACATACAAAAATTGTTAATGGCCCCACCACTTCATACCTCTCTGACTTCATTAAACCTCATTTCGTAACAAAGGTATTGTGCTCCCAGAACTCAGGGCTCCTGACTGTGAGTTAAAAAGCAGTCAGCTTGCTGAAGGGCCTTTTCCTCTTATACCCCCTTCCTCTAGAATAACCTCCTTGCTGACATGAAACACTGAATTCAATGAGGCCGTAAAATCAAAACTAATTTGTACGACTTAATCTCCAATTATTGCTTTATTTATTTGATTAGTCCGGCCCTCAAACCTGTTACCTTTTCAGGGGAAGGCCTTTCAATGAACTGGCGACGAGAAGTCAGCAGACTGTAAGCGCCTAATTAACTAGGCATTCTAACTCCTCCGTCTTCTTTTTCCTTTTCCTTCAGGCTGCATGCTGCATTTGCCTCCCCGTCCACCTGTTGTTTACCCTCTCTTCTTCTCCCCTTCCTCAAGCTCCTCTCCATCTCTCTCTCTCTCTAGTCTGATCTCTCAACTCCCTCAGGCTGCTCTCTGTTGGACTGTCAGACGCCCAGGAGTCTCTCCCTCTCCTGCCTGTTGTGGCGATATGGAGATATTAGATGTGGAAAGATGCCCCCTGGGTTCCCTTATTGTTCCTCCCTTATCATGTTTTACAGTAAATCTCACCTTGATGTCAGGTGCAGCTGTTATATGGTGCACATCCAACTTGGGTGTTACCATTGACTTCAATAAAGAAAACAGATGAAGCCTCTGGTTCCTTTAAAATAGCATTATGACATGGCAATGGATACATGCTGCTCACCAATGGCTTGTCGATGTCACAATTCAAGATTGTTTTTGCCTTTTTCCTATATCCAAAATTTGGATTCCCAAATGAATGTTAGAGTTAACATGAATTACAGCGGCGACTCACTACATGGCCAACATTAGTGCTGAAAACTTAACTACTATGTTAACAGTACCTGGTCTTGTCTGGCTGCTAACCTGTGTGTTAAACCATGCATTAATGTGATGGTAACTTTATCAGTCAAACCCTGATAAAAAAGTACATTAAACCAGAGTTTTTTTTTTGTTTTGTATTTGTCTTATTTATTACTGACCAGAAGTGTTGCAGAATTGTTTTAATATGGTGTTAGTCATCGCGTTTGAAATTGATTTTTCCCAAGAGGAGGCAAGTAGCCAATATAAAAATAAAAATAAAAAAACAGCTTTGGGGCCGAGACAGAACTTGGTACACACCAGAGAATAGGTCCAGTTGATAAGGCACAACTGTCAAATGAAACCACCCACTGGCTGAGAAGTGGTAATACCAACAATACAACACCCTCCTGCATGAGCCTGCATTAAAGAAAATCTATTTCTATCCGATGCAGTTGAGACGAAGCAAAACGAAACTTGTAAGCTGTTAAGCAATCACATTTGAAAAAAAAAATGTTCTGGACTAAAGAAAAGGGTCCAGATATGTTGTCTTGCATGTATTTTTCATATAATTTATTGTTGGAAAAAAAAATATAAAAAAGGTTGTATCAATTTAAACGTTTAAAACAAAATTCAGCTATAATTAACAATGATTGCTCCCTCAATTACCAAAGAAAAATTAGAAAACAAAAAAATCTTGGAGTGTTTAGTAGGAAGCAACTGGACTTCTTATCTTGTTTGAAGACGTCCTCCAATATCACCATCGAAGAAAGGAGGGCGATTTCCGCTCTGAGCAAGGATCCAAGTATCACCATCCTTCCAGCTGACAAAGGGAGAAGCACCGTAATCCTCAACACATCAGATTACCACACCAAGATAACCTCACTGCTCAGCGACCATGAGACTTATGAGGTCTCAAAAAGGGACCCCACCAGCAGCTACAAGAAGAAAGTGATAGACTACCTACAGAAACTGGAAAAAGACCACATCATTGACTGCCCTACCTATTACCGTCTGTACCCTGGAGAGGCCATTCCATGCATCTATGGTCTCCCCAAGATCCACAAGGAAGGAGCACCACTCAGACCCATCGTCAGCAGCATCAATTCGGTGACCTACAACATCGCCAAACACCTCTCTGGCATCTTGTCCACTTTGGTGGGGAACACACCACGCCACATCCAAAACTCCATAGATTTCACGAAGAAGATACAGAACCTTACTCTACCACCGGATGAAACCATGGTCTCCTTTGATGTCACTTCTCTTTTCACATGCATACCCACCAGTGAGGCAGTAGAGACAGTTAGGAAACGTCAACAACAAGACAGCTCCCTAGATACCAGAACTAACCTCAACCCTGACCAAATTTGCAACCTTCTGGTTTTTTACAGACAGAAACACAGCTGTGCCATGGGTTCTCCAGTATCCCCCATCGTGGCCAACCTCTACATGGAGGAGGTGGAAGAGAGGGCTCTGAACTCCTTCACAGGAACAACTCCCAGCCACTGGTTCAGATATGTGGATGACACATGGGTCAAAATCAAAACTCAAGGATTGGAGGTGGACAAGAACATCAAGTTCACCGGGAAGGATAAGAAGGATAACAGTTTGCCCTTCCTGGATTCTGCGGTGTCTCTTGGTAAGGATGGTAACCTCAGCATCGAGGTCTACAGGAAGCCCACACACACAGACCAGTACCTCTTGTTTGACTCCCACCACCCACTGGAGCACAAACTGGGGGTAATCAAGACACTACAAGACCGGGCCCAGAAGGTTCGCTCAAGCACAGAGGGAAAACAGAAGTAATTGACAGACATTGAGACAGCGCTCCAGACATTTGGCTACCCAAAGTGGACCTTTGTCAAATCGTCCAAACGGCGTCATAAAGAACCACCCGAGGCAGAAAGTGAAAAACGGAAGAACGTGGTCAAAAACACAAAATTCGAGTTAACTTCAAACCGGGCCAGACCTTAAGACAGAGAATGGTCCACCCCAAGGACAAAACACCCAGGCATAAGCTCAGTAATGTTGTGTATGCCGTTCAATGCACAGAGGAGTGCTCTGACCTTTACATAAGGGAAACCAAACAGCCCCTCCACAGACGCATGGCACAACACAGGAGAGCCACCTCATCGGGACAGGACTCAGCTGTACATCTGCATCTTAAGGAGAAAGGTCACTCTTTTGAGGACTCCAATGTCCACGTTCTGGACAGAGAAGACAGATGGTTTGAAAGAGGTGGTGTGCTTTCAATCACGTCCTCGTTTTTGGTGATTGCCTCCGCCCACTCTGGATTAAATACCTGGGTTTCCCACAGTGACCCTCAGAACTGAAGAAGCCTTTCGGATGAGAGGCGAAACATCTTCAAACAATATAAGAAGTCCAGTTGCTTCCTACTAAACCCTCCAAGATTAAGAAGACCTGGATGACTGAGAAACTTCACGGACAAAACAAAAAAAATCTGAATATTATATAATCTGAATATAATCTTGTATGAATCTTTTCTAACCCACATATATTAAGTATTACACATCAATACTATAACCAAAGATAAATTCAATGCAGATTTTGAGGTAGGGAGGTAGGCTTTATTGACCACATGAAGGAAATTACAAACTAAGAAATTATTCAATTGAATAGAAAACAATAAAATAGAGATATGTACATAATTAAATTGCGTAAAACTGTGAGATTGTGGATAAGTGTGCAGCGGTGTGTTGACAAGCCACACAGAGTTTAGCTGTGTTACAGTTTTACGGTGAAAAGTTGAAATTAATTCTTAAGCGTCTTAACAAACAATGACTTTTTTTCCATGAGAAATTCTCAAGGTGCACATTAACTGGCTGAAAAGTTGGTGGCACAGGGAGAGGAGCATGGAGAGTATAAAGACATTGATTTTTGCCTGACAAAAATTATAAGTGAGCATGTGGGCGTCTTGAAGAAATTATCTTTTATGGATAGTCTGCTTGTACATTTTTTTTTTTTTTTTTTTGTAAACTTTATATTTAAAACCAAAAAGAATTCCAGACGCTTTTAATTGGAGCACTTAAGACTACGTAAACCTGGATGACTGAGAACTTACACAAATATATCTGGTCACACATGAATTTACAGCTTTTCAACTGCAAATAAGTCCTTTCTGACGCCACATCCCAAAACACCTCTGACAACTTGCAAGTGCCAACATTCATCTTGGCCACTTAATGTCACCTACAAAATTAACTGCCAGAACAAGAATAATATACTACAGGCACTCAGGGCAAATCTCCACCAAGGGCCCCTTTAAATAAGAATCCCTGCATGTAGACCTTTAATTTATCTTTAATTTATTTTATTTATGTCTTTTTTTTGTGGCTCATTCCCATTCCTACAATTCCCAATTCCCATTCCCATCTGCTTGGTGGAGGTAATAATCTGTAGTCATTGCAATCAGGAACTCGAAAACAGATGCTTCTCTGCTCACTTGGTGCCTTAGTGAATAAGTAGAATAAGAAGAGTCTTCACAAGCAAAACCTTTTTGTGGAGGTAAAAACATCATGGTTTTTTTTAAATGTCATAATTCAATCCTTATTAGATGAGAGCCTGACCCCATGAAGATGAAATATAAGCAAGTCGGTCACCTCATTATAAAAAGTAATAAAAGTCCTGCATCTCACCCTTTATCCAGATCTGTATCTGAATTAAATTTTCTTCCCCATCTTTTTCCTGAATTTAGTTAAAATCCACCCAGTATTTGTTTGTGGAATCCTGCTAACAGACAAACCTGTAAATGTAACCTCCTCCATTGGTGAAGGAATCACAAAGAAACAACAAAATGAATGAAAAACTTATAACAACACTGTAAGCATTCTAGTTAAAATATATCTATTTCAGAAAAGCGTGACGTTACATTCATTCTGGTTTGAATGTGCTTTTAGCAGTTTTGAAAAATGTGTCGAAGTATTTGAAAAACGCACTAGATGGTGGAGTGTGAATGAGAAAGGGATTTATTGGAGAGCGAGGTCATTAAATGCATTTTGTGTGAAAGCAATGAAAAATGATTCGCAGCTTGGCCGACTTGTTTTGCTTGTGTGAAGAATTTGATAATGCGACTTCAGTTTTGACAAATGCTGTAATTCAGTCTGAATTTCGGACGCGTTTACCTTCACTGATTTTACTCGCAAATAAATTTGACCTCAGCGTCGGCGCAGAATGAGCAATCCTCTTTCCACTCAGTCCTCACTCTGCGTCTGCTCTCTCTCTGTCACTCTCTGTTTCAAAGATTGTCGAACAACCAAGCATTGTATGAAAGTAGATAGCAAATATGCTAATACTTCTTCCTTCTAACCTTGTATTACTCTTGACAGAAGCAAACACTCAGGAAAACACGCACGTACACAAGGAGAAACACGTATATGACAGACCTCCTTGACAGTGATTTTGCTTTCATTGTCAGTGATGCCTGTTTGCAAGCCCTCCACAAAAACTGGGGGGGGGGGTGTAAGGGGAACAAGAAGAGGAGTGGGGAAAAGATGAGGGACCAGAACAATTCAGGTCAGGGGCTGCTGAATAGAGACAGATGCGATGCATAGATGGATCTCCTGAAGGGCAAATTAACATGTCTGTTCTTTTGAAAGTCAGACGGGAAAATTCTGTTTCTTTCTTAAGTGGATTTGCATAGGAGGAAGATTTTTAGGAGGGATCTTAAACATGCTAATCAAATCAACTGCCCTGCAGGCTGTGTAGCAGAGCTGTAGGAGTGTTTTTGGATCTTAATAACACGGACACACATTAAAAGCTTGTTGACATTCCAAAGGCTGCATAACTTGTCTTGAGCATGTGTGCACAGATTGTAAAACATATGTAAAATTAAATAAGTCAAACATAAAGCAGCCTGTGCAAGCTTTTAATTCTGTGAATATCTATTTATGTCTTGAGTGGTAGTTTCATAACTTGCATCCCGTTTGTTCCCTGAAGCAAACCGATGATCACAAAACAGAATGAGTTTTGTCCATTTGACTGACAAGAAAACTCACATTATCGTTTTATCTATTTAATGAAAAACTATTAGCATTGCAACTGATGTTTTAAATAGGTGACTGAAATAAAGGCTAAAGTGAAAAATGCCTTCCAGTTAATCCTTTGACATGATGAAAACACCATGATTTTTGAGCACTGCTGACCAAGCAGTTAGTGCAGGTTAGCTTGATGGCTAAAAGAGCTCTTGCTCCGTCTAGCATGTCTTAATTTGATTAATTAGCATTTTGACAATTAATCAACCATAAGCAAACCTTGTCCTAACCCTTCCATATGGCGGCATGGAAAGTCTGAGGCAGGGAAATCAGCAAAAACACCTCCTACAACCTATTCTATTCACACATGGTCTTAGTTAGACTTTGTACTTGAGATCTTGAAAGGTTGGCTCCATTTTTGAGTACGAGGTTTGTTCTTAATGGTAAGAAAATGATTACACCTCTCAAAACTGTAAAATAAGGCCTGAAACCTATTTGCATTAAAGAAAAAAAAACAAACAAAAAACCTAAACTTGTGGAAAAGACTAAACTGGCTCTGTCCAAGTGTAACCATGCAGTCACCAGCTTCTCTCTTTTCTACAGAATAATAAAAGCAAATCTTGTTTTCTCACTTATGCTTTGTTTGTGAGAGAAAAATTAACTGATTGATATGTTTACTAAAATTTTGTTACCTTCGACAAAAACTTTTTCAATGCAATGAGCTAGACAGAGGCCTGTGTGAGGTATTTGCTGTATGAAAACCAATTCAATCACCAGTCTCAAATCTACACTTGATAACAAACTTTATTAATGTGCTTGTCTGCACACACATGCCTGCTCGCATCCCAGTATTGTCCCACCTCCTGACCTTAGTGATGTCATCAGTATGTATGGGACAGATTCAAAATGGGTCAGCACAGCTTGTTTCGATAAAGCAGCAGTAATGATGGCTTTAGGGACTCCATCAACAGTGGGAAGTGGAACTCCTCTCTGTGGTCCTTGCATCCTAATCTATTAATTGATCTTATCTTCATGTTAACATGTTTTTAGTGTTGATATTTAGTCTTTCTCGCTGTTGTCGCAGGTAAAGCATTTTCTCTCGACATTAAAACTTTGCCCAACATTGCAGTTTTTCCATCTAACCGCATGCACAATGATAAACTGTTGCTTTTGTGGGACCACGTCCTCGAGTACCCTTGTGTATCCTTGATGTGGTAAAGATCTTGCCAGTCATTTATACTGATAAACCCTTTTATCAAATCGCCCATTCAGATAAGATACAGATCTCTGACAGATGCCGTTGTTGGTAATTACAGCTGAATTGATTGTTGAAGCAGTGGGATGGGTCCGGGCAGGATGGCAGTCCTGAACATTTTGTCCTTCATTTGCTCCATATACCAACTTTACAGTAGCATGAGGCTATCAGAAGGTTGAAACTACCTGTTAGGCTTCTACACAGTAACCATTACTTGCCTTTTATTACGATGCAGTGCATGATTATCAAAATAATGCTTGCTTCTGGGATAATTCTGGTTCTGTTTTAATAGATAAATTGACTGCTAAATAAATAGTTTGAGCTCAGGCTTTTGGCTAATATCAAGTTTGACTGTGCAACTAGACCTGCTGTCCATGTTTGTTTTAATGCAATAAATTGTGTTGTGAATTATATGTGTATACTCAAACAGCTTAAACAAATTCACGCTAAATTTATGTCATTTAACATCTGTATGAGAATTCTTATAATATCTGTCTTTAGCCTGTGTTTTTGGGTTAATTTCTCTACCCATCATTATCATCTGTGATTGCACATGGATCACTTGTTTTAATTTTTTCAAAATTATTGTACATTTTAACCTACATTTATAATTAGCCCAATTTTTCATTTTTTTTTTTTTTTTTTTACTACTTAAGCTCCAGTCATCAGGATTGAAAATGATTCAGGCTGAAAACTTGAACAGGTTGCGCTCTAGCTATGTCCTCAAGCATATCCCTGCAGGGAAGACTGCCGTGCACGAGATTGGGGATCGGTCCACTAGTAGCCTCTAATAGATTTTTTCTTCTTTTGGTACTGTTGTGGTGCATGCCAGAAATGGACCGTTTTTTTCATTTCTGGTTGATGTTTCTCTGCCATTACATCAGTAAAACTCTGGCTAAGGTTACTAAGGCAAACAGGTGGGTGGGTGGGACCACACATTTCTCAGTGTTTTGACACTCTGTTACATGTTCTAATTGATTTTTGGGAAGCAAGTGATTTTAGCAACCAGCATTTTTTTTTTAGAATGGCATTTGAGTTACTGTCAGAAAATGATGATCATTTTAGCAATTGAAAGGGTATTTTTTATAAAAGTTACCTACTGCAGGTGTAGAGCGAAGTCCTTTTCTTCTTTGACCTAGTTCAACATTTTCCCTAGTTTTTATTCATTTGCCTTGCAAGGAAAAGCCTCTGTTTAACCCATTTATCACTGACTCACTCAGCACCAGCACAGATAAATCCCCTTCTCGCGTTTTTATCCGTACCACTTATTGCTTCCCCGTACTGTGGTCACGGCAGATACATCACAAAGACAAATCTACATGTCAGCAGAGGTCACTGCTTCATATATGCATGAATTTACAACCTGTCTCATTGTATTAGTAATTAGTGCACAGCTCGCTAGTCGGTGCGTTCTTTGATGTGGTTGGTGCTGTTGTAGGTGAGAAAAGAAAGTATGTCTTGGAATTAAATACTGTGTCGTAGAACTGGAATACAATCATAAAATCTCAGGACTGTTGTCATACAATGAAAAAAATGAAGTGTGTTTCTAATGCCTCATAACTATGAACAAAAGATTAGATGGTTCAATATACAGTATGTGATGAGTAATAATCTTAAGATAAGAACAATAGATGGTCAAAGTGATGGCAACCTTGTATTCTGACCTTGAGTGAAAGAAAAAAAAAAAAAGAGTGCACTCTAAACTTTGCATTACTGCTGCTCACTTTGGATGTTGTTTGGATGAGGATTGATGATTTCACAGTTGAAAGAAATATGAATTGCTCAAGGGAGCCGGGCATTCAAGTGGAAAACAAATGAAGGTTAAAAGTATCATGAGACAAATGGTAGCTCGGCACGAAACCCCTGATCTAACACTGTGGGAGAAAATACTTGGAAGATGATACACGGCTGGCTACAATTCAAAATAGCAAATTTAGTAGTGTTAACTATTCTAACGGCCAAAATCAACTATATGTTTATCTGTTTCACAAGGTGACCCTCTGCCGAATGCCAACTGGTTCCTACAGAAATCTTTTTGTCTTTTTGGTGGAATTGAACACATTTTCAGAGTTTTAATAACATCTCAGAGTTTCCTAAAACTGCTGGTCTTGGCTACATTTCTTTTCCAAGAGTACTATAATCTTGATCCTACTTTGGTGTATTCAGGACATG
Organism: Mola mola; assembly: GCA_001698575.1. Classification (NCBI taxonomy): domain Eukaryota; kingdom Metazoa; phylum Chordata; class Actinopteri; order Tetraodontiformes; family Molidae; genus Mola; species Mola mola. The sequence goes on along the minus strand of KV751323.1, from coordinate 5,912,631 downwards.
TAGACAAATTACCCGGGACTGAGTGGAAGAAAAGTACAGTAACTGCTGTTTGTAGGCCTAATATTGACTCATGTCACCGAGGGTTCTTCACTTGTCTGGATTTTGTGAAGGGGCTTTACTTCACCAAGTGCAGAATTTTGTGATCATCTACTGCAATTGTCTTTGGTGATCTTTCAAGCCTTGATGTTGTTGAGCTTGCCAGTGAATCCATTCATTGAAAGTCAGTTGCCAAATTGTTGACCACTCCTGACGTTTTTGTTGTCTTTGTTGTTTGTTGATTTATTCTGTTTATTTTGTCTTTTACAGCTTCCTCCTCTTTGAGCAAGAAACTGTGCAGCAGCGAGAAGAAGACTCAACACTCAGAGTCAACTTCAGATCTCGTATCTGTCTAATTTCTCATGGAATAATCAGGCACGGGCCATAAAAGGTTATGAAACTACTTGACACTCATTTGTTCAATTACTTTTGAGCCTCTGGAAATGAAAAAAAAAAAACAGCTGTAATTCCTAAAAGATTAATGCAATGGTTTTGTTTAGCCACTTGAAGTAAAGCTGAAAGTCTACACTTTAGTCACGTTGCGATTGCTCCATGACCCTGAGACTCTGAGGAAGCAGAGGCCAAAGACATGTTGTCAACATCTTCCGACAGCAGAGCCTTTGTCTGAGAAAGTGTGATTAAGGTGGCGGTAGTCTCAATTCTGTTGATAGCCAAATCTATCTCACTTCGGTAACATGGTAGACTCAGCCTGGAGAATAAAAAATGATCACACCACATCTGCTGTCTCAGGGAGCATCCTGGGAACGGCAGCTGTGTATTGTGTCTTCTACATGATACCAGCGGAGGAACTCGAAGCAGCACACGTGGAGGTTGGTGGCTGTGATGAGACCTGGGAAGGCCTGCAAACTGCAACGGAGACAAAAAGTGAGGAGATAGGGTGGGGAAGGCAGTGGGGGTATAGTCTTTAATATGTAGGCCATGCATATGAGAAGGCTTGTCCTGATTAGCCAACTATGTTAATGCAAATGTTAGTGGCTGAATATGTGATTGTGATTGGAGGAGAGTAGTACACATAGATTCTAAAACAAACAACAAAATAGTTGTTTTGCAGTTTTGACCAGTAAGGTACAGCAAGGCCATTTCATTCTTTATAATAAAGTTGCAACTTACATTTCTCTAAGAAAAAAATAAATATTGCTTTTGTTTTGTGTTAAGAGTGAGCGACCTAATTTTTCATGAATTATCCATGTTGATTTTCTCTTTTACTCTAGATTTACATTTCCAACCTGTTTAGGTCATATTTTACACGTCTGAGTTGTAATGTGTCTGTGCACATTGTTGTTCAAGGAAATTTTATTGTACTCTACGGT
>KV751323.1:5878347-5899343 GCA_001698575.1 Mola mola | reverse complement strand
CGGACTGTTGAAACAATGATTTGAGTTTTGCGTTTGTTGGCATGTCTTAAAATGTAAATTAAAAAAAACTTCAGTTATTTAAGTTTTTCAACTTTTAGTATATTCTCGACTGATCACATGTAAAATGCAATTTCATCATTTCGGTATTATTTTATTATTAATAATATTAGTTGATATCATTTAATTTTAACTGCATAAGTCAAAATAATCAAAATTAAAACCAAAACTATTGAATATTTCACTTTACAAGCAAGGAATATAAAAACATGGAAGTTTAACTTGGTCAAAACTGTGTCAACTGTTACTTCTACTGTCAACTGTTACTTCCACACGCTATGCTGTTAATCTTTGTTCATTTTCTGAACATTTTAGAATAAAATGTTGCCTGACTTTTACAAATTCCCCTTTAAGCATTTTATTTTTCTTATGTCCTGTTGAGATTTTCTTTGTCTTTTTTCATTTCGGTAATTGTATTGATAATTTGTGTGCAATGGGACACATATAGATGATACATTTCAAGGGGGCTTATCTTCATAAATAAATCAGACCCTTTTAAGTCAGGGCATTTTTGCAAAGTCGTGACAGTTTGACCAGATCTCACTCCTTCGATCCGTGTAAAGGTTACGGCTCTGTGCAGGATTAAGGAGGAATTATATCTCCCTTTACATGACGAAAGGTAATCAGGAGGTTTGAGGCCATTGTTCTTTTGCAAGAAGAGCCGGGGGATGTGCGGATGAAATGCCTCTCGGTCACTCCCTGTTGGGATTTCTTGGGCTTGAATGATTGGCAGGAGATCCAGGGATATACCCAGGGCATGCTTGAGGGATTACATCTCCCAGCAAGCCTCTGTGCACTTGAGGATAGTAAAGAGGAAAAAAGGTTGAAGCACCTACGTAACCGAATGTGTCAGCTTCTCTACTTATCCTTTTCCTACTGTAATAATATGGAAAGATGGATGGTTATAACCATAATTTTGTTATTTTAAAATGTTAAACACTGCAGATACTGAAATGTTACATGTAACTTGTCTATTCTGACTAGACTAGGAATAAGATGAATCTTAAATCTGCTTTTATTTGCTCTGGCAAAGTGTCTGGTACTCCACGTTTTCAGATAGATTTTCCATCCGTCCTAGTTAGTGTCAGATCAATGGATCAATGGATTTGATAGGAAACATCAGAGAGAAAAAGCACCTAGAGCCAGAACATGTTCATATGTAGCTTAGTGTATTAAAGATTAATTTTAATGAAACCACAGTCGGTGATTGTTGGACGGACCTAATGAGATTTATTTTCATTAAGCTGATTTTGAATGACGTGATGATCGTGGTGATTTGATGGTATGTATGAGGCAAATCTAATGTTTTTGAGAGTGATATAACGTACTTTAGCTATTTTCACACATTCAGAAAGACACATGAATGACATGCAAAGCCTTTGGTTGCAACCATTGATGCCTATTTCATAGCAGACAATGGAGGCGAGCAACTGGACAAATTCCAAATCCTTAAGTACCTTATAAACAACGTACCATGTTATGTAAGATGCATATTCACAGAGATGCTATACTATCACAACTCTATGTGTGCTGTATACATTTTTCCTCCACTCAGTGCATGTTTCGTTGCTGCAATCAGTTGTAGCTCTTTCCGATTGTATCATGAACAATAGCATCCCTTGGCAACGGAAAATGAATCAAGAGGTCTGTCAGATCAATTCGGAAATTGGTCCAGAGTACCAAGAGTTAACCTGCCTGCTCGGTTTCCCAACCACAGTCTGAGAGTTGGGCAGACGTTTCTTTCCCTCCCAGGCAAAGTAGAGTCTCGCACTTGGACAAACCTCCTTCGGCTTTGAGTTGGGAAACAAACCGCTGTCACACTTTCTCCACTGCTTGCTCTCTTTCAATTCTCTTACCGCCGACTGCACAACACACACACACACACACACACACACACAAACACACTGTTCTATTCCTTAAAGAAAGGACGTTCCTATAACACAGGTGAAATTCTGACTTTAGGTCATGATGGCTTTACATTTCCTGTCTGTTTTAGAAAGTCGATAAAACTTCATATACTGCCGAAAAGAGGCTAAAAAAAAAGCTTTCCAAATGAACTTCACTTTGTCAGAAATAATTCAGTCAGTAGTCTTTGAGTCCAGTGTGAAAACACATAAACACAGAAGAAGAGGAATCGACTTGCATGGGAACCATTCAGCTTACCAAGCCAGCTATCGTAAACATCAGCCATAATATAAGGAGGCCCATATATTTAAAAACCACTGTTCCTCAAAATATTTCTGCACTTATTTGAAGTCTATACGGGATCCAGAAAGTGTATCTCAATCTGATATTTTCTAATTGGATGTTGAAAGGTCTAAGCCGTTGAGCTGTATTTTTAAGGTTCAGACATTGAGAAGTGCAACACAGCAGCCTCAGACAAAAAAAACTTTTATCTATTCAGCGCAGTCACCTTGGTTTACACCTGTGGTGTGTGATGGAAAGAACACTGGCCTATATCACTTAAACTGACCTTCAAATTGGCAGGCCTGTTTTATCGCTGCCCAGATGCCATCATAACAGATCATCAATAGAATTGAATATGCTGTTGAGTCAGACTTGCCTGAGGCTTACTCATCTTTAGGCAAAAAAAAAACAACAATTGAATAAATCCATGTAGCAGATATTGATCCGTATCAGAGTGAATCACATTACACACTGGACAGAGTAGAGCCTGATGTTGTGTTTAGTGGGCATCACCTGCAACACTAAATATGTTGTGAATTGGTTTAAGGCATAACGGCTGCTTAGGCTGGGTGTGATGGCTGCATGGAATCGCCACACAAAGGGTAGTATAACTACAACCTCATCCTATATACTCTGTACCCAATCCTCCACACAGATTTAGTTCCTTTATATTACTTTAACCTTTATTTGCCATTTCTTTGATACTTTATATTGTTTTTAAGTTGAGTGGATGCATTTTGAGTTACATTATAAAGATATCTGATTTGGATTTTGCTGTTCACCTCCTGTTCTTTCCTCCGTCCTCCTGTTCCTGGCTTCCTCTGGCAAACTGGCAAAGGGAGCGGTCTCATTTGGATTGAACTAAACAGCAGAGGGGGGAGAATGGACTATACCATCTCTTGGGAGAAGTCAGAGGGAGCACCGATTTGTGAGGGGGTACATTATATATTTGTCGATATTAGAATCTTTTTTTCAAACTAAGTTAGCCATCAATGTCTCTGTTTCAAAATGAGTTAATTATTTTTCTTAAAAAACTGATGTCTGAAAATGACATACAGTATTTTTAATCTTAACTAGTTAATTACCCTTTATTTGTTTTTGTACCTGGCCAGGTCTGTTTATGTATTGATATGTATTGGTTGTTCAGTTTTTCTGAACAACTGGTTTGTTTGGTTTGGTTTATTTAACCCCTTTTTCTTTCTCTTGGGGTAAATAAAAACCTTATTTTTGCACCTTATCCTGTATCTTGGTTCCTTTGCGTGCTTGGTCCATTACATTGGGTATTGGATTATATTATTATATGTCAATATAATATGACAATATGAAGGCCACCTGGTGACAAGGAGAGGTTTTATAACCGAGGAGACAAAATTAATCAATCTTGATTGACAATTTAATGGTAAATTTCAAATGAACTACTGCAGTCCCTGATTGGTTTGGTTTTCCTGTTGTCAAACATGTCGTCCTTTTAAAATTGTTTTAAACAGTGAGTCATAAAACAACATGTGAGCCAATGTTGTGTCTGCGAACGTTTCCATAGAGCACCTAGCATGGCTGTTTGAGCACCACAAGACAAGTGCATTTAGCTGTCAAGTTTCAGATTATATTTCAGAAAAGACACAAATGTGTACAGCTGATAACTCCAAGCATGAGCAACAACACAACAATCTAGATTGATAAATAGAAGCCTGAGGTAAAATGTGTTTTTTTTTCACTTTGTTTGACTATTGCATCCTGCTCATGACCTGCATTGACATCTTGAATCAAACACAAGATACCTTCAGTTGCTTTTCTTTGGCTCTTTTGCGTGATGTATACTTCAGTGACAATTGGATCTTCATAATAGCAACAAAATTGGCAATTGATAGTAAATATAAGTGCTGAAAATGAATTAAGATGTGCATGCCAAACAACAAATAATCAATTGCCCAGGAAATGTTTATGAAACCAAATTAAATGGTTCTGTCCAAATCTCTGAATTTCTTTATTATATTAACTTTACAGTTAACAGTTGGCTTTGTTGACCAATGTCTTTATGAAACTCAGGCAAATTAAACTGTGATTCCACATTTATCCCAACTGCTAAGATTTAGTTGTTTTTTACATTGCTGGCACTTAACATCTGTGTCCATAAAGTGTCCTGTGAGAAGGTGTGATGACAAAATGCCCGTTTTCATTCTGGGTATGAGAACGGGCTTTCAACTGGGTTATGTAAACTGTAAATATTCTGTTTTGTCGCTCGGAGAAAAGAAAGTGACAGAGCTTTTGTTTCAGCGTGCTCCGGCAACATCGCACCAATGGTGGTAGTGTCAGCTGTTTTCTGACATTTTATAGACGAAGCACTTTAACACAGGTACATATAATCAGCAGATTACTGATTAATAAAAACACCTTTTTTTCCCCAAACTAGAACCAAATTCTTATTTGGCTATTTAATGAATGTTATATTATTATTATTATAAGAATTATGTTGTATGCTTTTGTGTTTCAATTGTGAAGAAATCTTCATATGAATATCTTTATCATCCTGTTATGCTAGTGTGTCTAATTATTTGCCCCATTGTCATACCACAGTTAGAATCTTTTCCAAATTGTGTGGGCAGGAATTAATGAGAAACAATAAAAACACATGCTGTCATGGGCATGTGCATCATCTGCATGAGAGTTCTGTATGGAGGATATTCTGCTGATTAAGTGGTGGTGTCTCACTATAAAGTCAGAGATAATTAGGATGATAGATTGCTGGTGGTTGTGCACATGCATGTTTGGTATGTGGGTTGGCTGCTCCCCGCAAGGCTGTTCGTTTGGATCCAGATATATGACAGGCTGTTTTGAAAGGGGATTATTTGGGATTTTAACAAATAGGCCTTAAATTCTCATTGTTAAGTACCACAACGGACAGCCAGGGTGCTGTGCCCACTGCACATAGCCTCGGTGAAGCATTGTAATAGATTATCGCGAGTACACACCTTGAATAAAAGTGAGTAAATAAAGAGGAGCTGCGGTGCAAACAACAGGGTGTAAGGATGCTTTATGAAGGGTGGAGACTAAAGAGAAGGTAAGGGAGGGATGAAACGAGCAAAAACTCTCCATCTGTCTCTATTTCACCTCCTTGTTACAAGATTAAATGCCTAACTCATTGTTTAATAGGATTGCTTGGCAAGGATCAGTGTGTGCATGCGTGTTTGTGTGTGTGGTGGCTTTGTGGGTGGGGCTTGGGTGGGAGTTTTAACAAGATTGTTGGCACAGTATCCCCTGGCACCACATCGTCTGATGGACATCATGCCTCTCAATCCCCCCCACTGATATGTTACTTTTTAGTAAATAAGGAGACAGTCCAAAGCCACTACTAAGTTTTGCCAGTGACAGATGCGGTGCGTATCAGAGAAAAGGGAGAGGATATGGGATTAGATGAGGAGGCAGAGCTGCAGCTCTGTGTGCGTTTGTGTGTGTGTGCAAGATTTTAGGTGTCATTTCACATTTACACATCATCACGACACAAATGGACAAATGAAATTTAATTAGCCACAAACTATGTCTCTGACTCATGAAAAAACATCATCTGTAATTGACAGTCACTTTGTATTTTAAAAATCAATTATAACCCATACTTTGGGCACACCTGAGGACAAGTAAGGCTATTGTTTAACAACTGCAGAGGTAAGATTTAATATTCCCTAGATCCACTAAGACTTGTTTTGTTAAAGCACATAAACTTTCTGCACGCTCCCTTAAGGAACATTTATTGGAAATTACAATCCTGAGAAAATGAACAAAACCTATGTATTTTAGATGGCATGTGGGACTCTGGTCGTATCATAAACATGACAAGAGTAAAGACGGACGGCACGAGAGCTCTCCAAATGTGAAGCCAAAGCTTTCTGTTCATCCTCTAGTGGTAGGCTGCAGTATAGGTCATAAAGTCCTCTTCCTAAATTATATTAAGTAACACCCAGGGCAAAAACTCTAAGTACTCCTCAAATTATTTTTTACTAAAAATGGTTCCTGTCATTTTTGGTAGTTCTTAGCACACTGATGGATGTGCAACTAATATTTTTTTTCTCATCATTTCAGTTTTATTTTGTTATTAGATGGAAAAAAAAAAAAAAAAGCAAGATGAAGGTTTTTAATACCAGCACAAGATGGCAGTGCTCATATATATCCCAGATATTTTGGTATAATTGCTGTACAATAAGAGGAAGGGGCATCATCCATCTCTATTTATGTAAAAGCATGAATGCAACATCAGCATGCTGCACTTGCTGATGTTGTTCTTCCGTGTTTATCAGTGGATCACCGACCAACGTTGAAGGTGTTTACCCATACTTACTGTATCAGAGTGTGTAGATGCAGTGCTTGTTAAGTCTATAAAACACATTTGGCTTCATATTATCAGCTCTAATTTAAAGATCGGCTGATAGCCGATAATGCAAATTTGCCATTTTATGCCGAGCTTTCAAATTGTAAAATGCAAGATCTAACCGATAACTATTCACATGAGAGAGAATACCACAGGCTTGTTTTTCAATGTGTAGTGTTTGGCATTCACATATCTTTAAGAGTAAAATAAAAGGCTGGCTAAAACCTTTATACAATGGTGTGTATATCCGAGGATTACTTACATGCCTTCAAAACTACATTTTATGGGTACTTGGCAGAACAACAACTTTAAAACTAGCCTACAGACACCGTTAGGTTTCTCCACAGCTGTTGTTATTGGTTTAGCTGTACATTCAGTCAGAGTGTGAGCAGATTTATTTGGAAGGTTCAACTCTTACAGCGGAATATTGTAGACCCATTTCGGTCAACAGGTATCACCTTTCCAAGCCTCTAGGATCTATGATAAGAACCTGAAGCATCCTAAACTGTGACCAATAAGATGAATTTTATACAGTCAGTGAAAACACCATTCATCTGTCATTGTGTGCGCGGGGGCGGATGCTCAGTCTTTGTGCAGTGAGGTTAAAAAGAAATGAGATGAGTGACTTTTCTTCATGTGCCTATGTTCACTCTGCACCTGGTAAATGAAAATATGTCGACTTGGAATGATTTATTAAAATAAATGCATGCCTCCAGTGCTGGAAAATTGCAAGGGTGAAGAAAAAGTATCCACTGTGAAAGGCCGAGCACAATGGTGTGTTATTTGTACTGTGTCTATCTTTGAAAATTACATTCAACATCATTTCTGCCCCCTTGATTTGAGGAGATTCTTTAAAGATTGAATTAAAGTGAATCTTCACCTTTTATTTGTGAAAATTCAACTACTGTTTGACGGCATGTGCCAAACAGCACTTAGTACTTTAAAATAAACAATCTGCTCCTGATCTGCTTGAGAGCCATTTACATTTTTACGATGGAAATACACCAATAAAATGCCTTCCCATCAGTCTACACACACCATGGGAATGATATTTTTGCTTCTCTCCATGAAGAATGACAGAATAGACCATGGCTTACACTGGGGAGAATGATGGGGAAACAGAGATAGACAGAGTGTCTCTGTGAAAGCAATAACTTGGCAGGACTGTGGTGCAAATTGCTTCGTCCAAAGTTTTGTTCACATGTGACTGAATAAAAGAAAGAAATGCAACAATATTTCTTTGGTTAAGTGAGCAACATGCCGTAAAAGTTGGAGGTGGTAGTCCAGAACATGGCAAATATCAACAAGAGTGGGCTGACTAAAGTTAGCGTGGCAAACTCACTCTACTGCCTGGAATTCACAGCAGAATAATTTCCCCTGGGATGTACGACCACGGCCTGAAGCAAGCCAACCAAAGTGACATCTGTCAAAGTTGTGACAGTGGAGCTAAATTAAAACTAATCAGAGTACTTGCTGGGAAGCCACCACTTAACCTTCAGCATCTAACAGGAGAGTTGGATGTGGTAATAGGGGATATTTTTTAGGGTTTTTCGCCTATGCACATGTTTATTTTCTGGATGCGTTGTAATTTTGAAGCACTATTAGTTAAAAACATATATGATAAACTGATTTCTGACCCAGACTAAGGTGTTTATGTGTGTTATACACGTGCAGATATGTTTCACCGTTAAAAGGGAGCAATATAAAAAGTCAAGCATGGTGGCCCATCATAACTAGCAGCTGCCACGCTGGGGTTACATTTTTATGTTCTGTACATTTATGGCATTTGGCACAAGCTCTTATCCAGTCTTATATACAACTTAGTATTTATGAGTTGCTTGAAGCACTCATTAATAAACGCCAAATGCTACTTTGGTGTGTGTTAGTGTAATGCAGTGTAATGCATTAGTGTATGAAGTTAGTGAACTTAGCTGCGTAGAAATTAAAATAAAAAAGCAAATTCTTAATACGAAGCATTAAATTCAATAAATCCTGAATTTATGAACAAAAATAAACATAAAATGAAAACAGGAAGATCAAAATGAAATCGCTCCACCATTTCACAAATCGGAAGGAGCAACCGATGGATCCTTATGATGACGGCATAAAGGCACATTTATCAAACCTTAAGGGAAAAGTTTATCAAAAAAGAAAATTGAGTAGAACAAGCTTCTGGATGCATTGAGGTGCTGGAAGGAACAGAACAGGTAACTTTAGCAGTGCTTTTGCAAGGTATAAACAGGAACTGTTAGCGGTTCTGTTCAAAGAGACTGGACAATGACAGTCAGAATGCTCACAATTGATTGGCAGTAAAACCACTTTGCTTTTGCGGTTCCACTGTTTTCCTGTGGAGCGCAACCAAAGATGTGTGTGGCACAGCGAGAGGCCACATGTGACAACCAGGGCAGGCAAGGGCGGGTACCTTACTTCACTACTGGGGATCAGGGAGGACAATAAACAGAAAAGTATCAGATGGACATTAAAAGTTCAACCAAGAGTTCTTTTTAGCATTGACACACGAGACTCAATCTCAAGGTAATGGACTGAACAATTAACAGTTTGGTTACAATCGTACAGTTTTGTTATATTGTTCGTTAGACGTAAATTAAAATGTCCCGTCATTATTTTTAAATTACGCAGAACACATACTAAATGGAGGTGGGCAGCACCAGCATGCTCTCAAAGAGACTCTAGAAACACTCATAAAGGCTATAATGTATAAAGGGGAGCCATAGCAGTGGACTGAACCACTGTGAGGCAAGTAAAGGAGGAGCCCAACGTCTAAATGCATCCAAACACTCTGTGTGTATAATTGGTAGGGTTGTAACAATACACTATATTCACGATTCAACACAAATCACAATACACAAGATACATTAATATACCAAAATTCTTACTGATTAATTCTTTGAGGAGTAGTATATTGAACTCAGTACTGATGCTTTACCGCTGCATAAAAATATGATTGTGATCATGATTTCACTTTTGGAAGTTTTCTCATTACTTCTCTGCACTCACATTGTAAATCATTTATGGAGCTCTTGTGAAATAAATTAACGCTTTTTTATTGAACTAAATGATATTTAATGGAATTAGAGTATCTGGATACACATTTTCAAATATGAAACAATTTGATTGAGGCTTCGCAATACAATTATCAAGATGTACTGTCACAGCCCTAATAATTAGCACAGGGGTTTTAATACATATACTCTTTAAAATGATTTGTTTACAATTGCCTGGATGTAGAGATTTCTGCCCGTTTGGTAAGGTGGGGAAAGATGTGTCAGAGCTCCCTATACCATCCTAACAATGTACCACTATACTTGCCAGGAAAGTTAGGACATGGCGATATATCTCAGGGCTGCCAAGTTACCGAGCAGGCAGGCATATTTCCTATTTTAGCTGTTCATGCGTGAACCAGACAGGCACAGTGACAGGGGCTCATAATGCAACATAAGTGCGGTTTAAAAGACAGTCGGTGACCAGAGGATGACACGATGACGTCTACCTGCACCACACTTTGCCTCTGCAGCTGTCTGCTCTCTGCTCTTCCTCGTGGTGAGCAAAGAGTAAATACACTATCATGGGAAAGCAGCCACAGACTGTCTGCGTGATCAAAGGAGTAGATAGTTTTCCAATAACCTCGACAAAAACAACACTACACATGCAGTGACAGCTGTAGCTTCTTAGTAAAATTCTTAGAAGACAGGGAAATTAAAAATGCATGCATCACAGGCAAAGCTTAAGCAAAAGGTTTTCATTTTTGGTTTGAATAAAATAAACTTGAAAAAATATTAGAATGTTATATAAAATGTTATATTTAGAAAGTAAATGTTTGAATAATTTACTAGCAGATGATTACTTTCATACTTCAGATTGCTTGTCTGTGAATGGCGTAGGAGAGCTGCACACTCCTCAACCAAGTTGTATTTTGTCCTGGCAGAATAAGTTTTAAGACAGAGGGTCTTCATCGCTCTGGCTGTCATGCAACATCCACTACAGTGAGGCGGTTGCTCTCGCTGCAGTTGCACCAGGATTGCTGCACAAATGATGCAATTGCAGATGCTGACTGGTAATTGTTCGGCCAACAACCCAGACGGGTTTAGACACTTGAGCATTCGAGCCTTCTCAGTCAGTCATGTCAGTGTCTGTGCTCGTATCCCTGATGGGAGCCTGTGCCCTGTGTAGCCCCAAAAGGCAATGTGTCGTTAGGGAGATGACAGCAGTGTTGCTTGTCTGGCAGGATCACCTTTGACTTATAAAGTACGATTTCTGAATGTTCTGTAAGGACAAGTGATCAAACTGTACTGGCACGCACTGATTAGCTGGTTGGAGTATGACCCGCACCAGGGGCTACAGGCTATAGAGGTGCTGTAGTGTAAAGTTGAGCCATATGGACATCAGGTGTATTGCAGAGAATCTCAGTCAAATATGACTTTCATTGAAGTTAATAGAAGTGAAAATCAATTTATCCTTCAGTGTAATTCTGCACAATTCTGACAGGTGGGGCTGTCCTGATGGTACTCCTGGGTTGGAGACTAGCCTTTTTTTGGGGGGCTTTTTAGATGTGACGCAGCTGCTGCAGGGGCTACCCTACTTAATCTCTTAAATCTTGATTGAAATTATGTGCACCATTTAAAAGTGGCGTCCATACTGTATACATTCAATGAGGTTCTGAGTTTCTGGCTGGCCCCCCTCCCTTGTCTTGTCTTTGTTTTTGTGAGAAAACAACAAAAGAACAGCAGCTGGAAACCAATAAAGCTTTGCTGGTCCCTGCTGGGCACCTCAGTGCTATTCTCTTATTTCAATATGAAATGATACTCTAAACAAAAGCTAGACTAAATTTCATTTTCATGAAAGCAGAAATTCTCCTTGGAAAGTCTTCCTCAGCCTGATGTGTCAGGAGAGCATAAGGACATACCTTCCAAGGATGAGTTAAAAATAATCCACTCCTCATTCTGGGTTTCCTCTCCTTCCCTACTGTACTTTTTCTGCTCCCCTAGGGATCACAATATACTGGTTTAAACCCGTAAAAATCTTGTAAATCCATTATGAAACATGCAGTAAATCTCTCAATGCCTGCACTCATAATCCTAATCCCAGGTTGCGGATTAATTTAATCCAGTGTTTAAATTTAATCCACTAGTCTCAAGGGCAGCGGGGAGAGTCGGAGCCATGAGACGTGTAGTGATTGAAATCTCCCTAAACAAACTTAATTTACTCTCCCATTTACTGGGTGGTTTGTTAAAATGCTTTTCTGTCACTCTTCACTCGCTCTCTGTTTTTCCTACCTTTCTTTACTCCAGCCCCATAGGGAGTTTCCCATAGGGAAATATTCAGAGATGTAATTATGCAGTCTGCTTTTCAGAATTTGAACATTTACACTCCATGGTAGCATCTCTCATCTCAATCAACACACACAAACAAATCAATTAAGAAAGGATATCAACCATGTTTACTTTGCCACTTGGCAGCAAATTTAGCTGAGGTGGTGGGACTCCCTCTGTGTGCTGCCTTTCTCAAAGAGCCAAAGAAAAACTATATTGTGCACAAAAAAAAAAACAAAAAAAAACCAAAACAACAAAAACACAACTTTGATAATAACTTCTTCAACAATGCAGAAACAAAACACACAACGGGCCAAAAAGAAAAGGAAAAACGCATACGTTACACGACTTTAACTCGAACAAATAGAGACACAATCGTGTTACCAATAATTGCGTTGGTTCCATCAAGCTGTTCTCTGAGAGCCACAAACAGAAATCAAATTAGCGCCTCACATCACTGTGTCCCCTGCCTCAGATACTCCAATTAGGCCATGACTTAGGGACTGGATTTATGTACGTACAAATACTCACACATGTGCACACACAGCCTTGTCACTTGAGCAGTCTTTGGGTATCCGCGGCGGCGCCACTTTCAGAAGTTTTGGTTGATTTATGCTATTGTGATTAGATAAACTTTGTGTGTGTGCGAGCAGCAGAAGATAAGGGAACAGAGTCAGAGATAGTTGGAGAGAAGGGAGGGAGGGGATGGATGGGCCTTGAGAATGCGCTGATGGATTTTGTTGTCAGATTCACACATTTCAGATTGGGCTCATTATGTGACTCTGTCCCTGCAGGCTTTTACATGCCTTTGCCTTGATACGTCTACCAAACTTTCTCAGTGGGCTTATGTGGGTTTTGTGTTCTTTCAGTGTTTAATTGCGTTTGTGTGCGTTCAGACTTGACGTTCAGGGCTGTGAATGCTGGCTGCTGTTTTCGTGTTGTTTTCGTAGAGAGATGTTTTGTATGTGCTTGAGACACTGTTTTGTTGACTTTTAGAGATTAAGATATTTAAAGATAAAGAGATTACAGATATTTATTTGTGTGTGTGATAGAGAAATTGCCTGATAGAACTCATATTCGAGCACTTGCAATGAATTAAAACTGTCTGTAGAGGTGCAATAATTAACCTGACCACTGGCAGAAAGGCTGACAGAGAACAGAGCTGCCACTGATGTACATGTCTGTGCCCACTGGATACCCCATTTTGGTAAATACTGCCATCTGCTAGCAAAAATTGTCGCAAAAATGCTACAGTTATTACTAAGAATTACCCTGAGTGCTGGCGTTGCCATGTATAGAGAACTAATTTTGCCCCATGTCCATGTTTGTGGTGTGAACTTAAGTAATTCAAAAAGTACTGGATGGGTCTTTACCATATTTTACAGGTGGGATTAATATGGTTCAGATCTCAAGCTAATTTAATTCAAGGACCTCTAGCACCAAAATTCACAAAATGACGGATAGAATAAAACAGTAAATGAGTGATGAAATTGTGCAGGCGCTGCTGTCGAGGGAGGGGGTTGCTGTTTTGGGGGCACTGCTGCTGGTGTGCAGGTTTGCTGCCCCCTTAATGTCCCAGTTAATTTGGGGTTTCTGGGTTTGTTACTGTTGGAGACTCGACTCACCTTAAATGTAGGAATTTTACAATTTGTTACCTGACAAAATATAAATTACGGCAGCTTTAAAATTGTAGCAATTCCTTCAGCTCCGTACTATCTGATGGGAAAATGGTGCAAGACTGGGACGAGAGACACTAGAAACAACAGTACTACTTGATTTAGATTCTCTATCTTCTTATAAAGATGTATGTAAGACTTATGACAGATTGTGTACTATTTATCCTTTTCTTTCTAAGAGCCCGAGCTCTACTAAGTGTCTTTTAGTATTTTACCTGAGATCACTGTGAGATGTGAGATGAAAGGCTTGCTATAAAAGCATGGTATTTTTGAAAAGAGCAACCGACCTCAGAAACCAGAAACCTTAGGCCTGGAAATTTTTAAAAGGACTATCATCGAAACATCACACGCAGTTGAGATTTAGTCTGCTGACTGAATGTGCTGAACTGTCCTTCTCGGGTATTTCATTCTACTGTGCAGAGAAAAAAAAAGTTGATTATGAGACTTGAGAAAATGATGGTGGAAGAAATGTATTCAAAAATAGCTATGTAGAATCAGATGTGTAACCTTCACACATCTTCTAATCATTCAAATACATTAAAAATACTAGCTTTGTTATCCATATACTGTATGACAGAAATTAATGTAGTATAAGCGTACTCACTCTCAGTTATACATAGTCCATATTTTATATTTCGAAGACTCACATTATATAAAGTATTTGGGGACTGTGTTGCTTCATCACACATTGTAATGATACTCACACGAAGCTAAAAATCAGCAAAACCGCAGCAATGAGCTTGTGGTGAACTGCACCGCTTCAGATATCATTGTTGCTGCAAATGAGCACTTTCTAAAACATGGATGGGTTCACACAGATCTTCAGCGTGGCAGCGCTGGTTTATACAATTGGCACACTTTTGAGGTTGGGAACCCAAAATTGATGTCATCAGGGTGGGCAAAAACAGGATTATCTTTGCCTGGGTATGAAATGTGATCACGGCATCGTTTGATTCTGTGGAATTTTGTAATATGGTATTTTTCCTTGAGTTACAGACAGAACAGAGATGAATGGATGGATAGACTGATATTCTTAGGTGCCCTAAGGCGATAAGGAAATCGGGAAACATGTCTCTCATGCAATTTAGTTTTCTGTGTATGTACACACACTTTCTTGTGCCTTCAAGCCTCTGAAACTGAACCCAGAGTGCTGCTTGAAATTCATTACCCATATATAAATCACTTAGTATGTCTACATGTGTCATACTGATGTCCAGTCCAATAGATTGTTGCAGTTGTGTTTTGGTGCTCAGGTACGGCCGAATACGAAGGCAGTGTAATTTCTATGGGTGTAGTGTGAACTGGATTTACCTTGAAAGCCCAAAAAATTCAGTACATTTAGAGGATGATAGATGGGCAATTGGCAGAGGGAGAAGGTCCGGTGGCAAGATGTAGGGCAAAACACATGCAGGAGCCAAGACAAGTAAAGAGACATAAAGAAGTCCACACCTTATTTAGAGACAAAAAAATTGAAAAGTTGAGTGACACTGAAGTAAGAAGTAAGGGGAGGCTGAGAAAGCAAATAGACTAAGGTCGCATGTGCTCAGAATAAAAAAGCCCAGTGTGTGAATGACTCTCCATGGACAAGTGTGTGCACGTACGAGCGTGTCGCGGATGCACTGAATTGTCTAGATGACTGTGTGTGTGTGTTTGAGAGAACCAGAACGTCCAGCTCAAGGCTCTCCTTTATAACCGAAAAAGGCCCATTCATAGGCGATGCCAAGCTGCTTCGACTAAAAGATCCATTGACTCGTGGAATACGCTACCGGACACCTTCATCGTGGCTAATACACTTCTACTCTGAAATGCTAACTCTTGCTGTGTGCAGTAACACAATTCAAAGCAGAGGGGTGACATTAGCGCATATTTTTTAGCCACTTATTCTGTCACAAATTCCTTTGTTCATACCTGCTTTTTTAGATAAAATAAAGTCACTCCACTCTACCTGATGCTGTGGACAACCTGGGGGCTCAGTTTCATCAGGATATAGTCACACTTTAGCAAGTGCAGGGGCTTTGGCAGATGGTGGTCATTCGAATTCGAATGGCACTGCTTAATATGACTCATGGAAATCATGTAGTCCCACTTGAGGGGTCAGACAAACATAACTATTTTTGTACGAAGCCAGGATGTAAATTTGCTTTGCCACTTGATGGGGGTGTGTTCAGAAAGTCACTTGTAACAACTGAAAATCTGATTTGCCACCACATTATCCTGAAGTACGGTTAGCTAGTGAGAGGCAAAGTTCAACCCGACTGTTGATTTATTTTATATTTTTGAATGTTTTCTTTTATATTTAGGTAATATTGGTTTTTGAGAATTTGGAAGCTCTGTATTACTTTGATGCATTTTTATATATCAAAAAAAAGTCACCATCAGATATTTCATTTGGAGTGAATATGAGCCAGAGTCCGCACACAAGCGAGTGAGAAGAAGAGTCACAGTGTCAAGTTCTCACACATACACTCACCATCCAATCGAGATTAGTGCTCAGCTGTCAGCATTAACTAGTTAATACCAAACTGATCAGAAATCCACTTGAACATCCTTCGGTATGATAATATCTTACAAATATGACAGAAAAAGTCATTGGGAATAATTTATTTGAAGTGTTCTTTGTGTTTTTAGTTTGACCCAAGATATTATTGAAGATGAGGGTTTTATGGCATATACTGCAGCCCTACCACCAGAGGGTGAGCAAGTTTGACTTCATTTCATTGGACCTCTCATGCCATCCATCTTTATAAAAGGTCAATGCATTGTTGTTGCTAATGAGAAAGTCTGTCTAACGATTGCTAATTTTAGACCTTGGACATGATAAAAAAACATTACAGAAAAGCAGCAAATGAAAGCAACCTTTCTGCAGACCTCCTCAGCTCTGTATTATTTATATAAATTCTTACCCCGTGTCCTGGCAATCCTACAAAAAAACAGCAATCTGATTTTCATAATACTTGCAGTGTAGTGCAGAAAGCCAAGTTGAAACCAAAATGTCTGGTAGAAGGAAGACATTTGAATAAGCTTTCAGAATCATGATATGGTTACAGTATTAGAAATAAATAAAGTTTTTACATTCTGTACCATAACCAAAACTTGATTGCAGATTACATGTGGTTGTTGATGATGAGACAGGCAGTGTCCCACAGGGTCCAATCTTTTGCTCAGTTTTGCTTATTTGTCTCCACTGTTTTTGGTATGGGGAACACAAAAGAACTTTGCTGTTAATAATTCATGAAACAGACGTGAATCATCCTCGTACATCAACTGTGGGACTGGTTCTCTGTGAACCCCTTCTGTCCTACCCATTGTTGTTGTATCTTTTTTTCTTTACACTTCTTATTCTACTCCCACAGCACCTGTTTGTACCGCATGCAGACACAGAGATCCACAGCCTTGAGGCACTCCCAGTGCTCTAGCAGCATCAACGCACGGGAGACCAATTACAACAACATCAGTATGTGTGACCCTTAAAGAATTACTACAGCCAAGCAGAGGGTGGGATTGTCAGACAAGGACAGTGCACAGCTGCAAAATTCTCTTGCAATTGGTACGCACTACTGTGTACAGCTGTGAAATGTCTCCCCAACAGTGTCATGCATGCACTGTTTTCGCTTCTTTCCTCTGTTTAGTCTCTCCTTCCTTCCCTCCCCCTCCTCCCTTCCCTCCCTGGCGGCCATGGTAGGAGTAGTTAAATATTGCACCCTACCATCCACAGTTTCAGGGTCAGTTATTTTTATGTTCCATTAGCAAATCCCTCAACCAGGGGAAGTGTAATCAGAGAGCAGAATCTTACTTAAGAACCGAGAGGCACCAATCTCTCACTGATGAAAATGGAGGGAGACCTCAGCGGCAGCGCTGGGACAGGACAGCGCTTTGAAGTGAGGCATTTGAGAAAAGGTGCCCGCGATTGATTTCACGCAAACAGGTCTGGGAACTTCAAAAGCCTAAACAAGCTTTTCCCAGGCTTTGAATTTACCAATCACTCTCAAAAACCAGAGCGATAAGACCAGGTTGAAGCAAGGACATTATATCGGTCAGCAGAGCGTACATCTCCAGATGGTCAGGTAGTGTCTTAACTAAAACAGGAATGGACAGCTTCAAGGATGGGAGCAAAGACCAGGACTCGCAAAGTAATAGTCCTCATATTCCAAAAGAAATGATTAGATGTTGTATATATCACAGTAACACACAAAACACAGAAAGGAACAAAATCAGACACCACTGCTGTCACGCACATGCAGGGGTTTCATTCGATATTGGCTTCTGGTGCTTTTGATTTCTTTAAGCCGCAGATTTTGCCTGTCAGGTCATGACTTTTTGACTGCCCCAAACAGCTTTCACTCCTCTGACAAGCCTGTCAATTAATCCAGCCGTCAAAAAAAAAAAAAAGGAGCCCATATCGCCCAGGCCCCTGAAAGCTTGGATTATAACATAAACCGGGGATTTTACCCTTCCTCTCGATGGATTTCTTGCCAGTTTCACAGCCTCCCTTTTGACAGCTAATTATTTCATTAAACATCTTTCGATTGCTCTTTTCGTTTATCTTTCAACAACTTTGGCGGGTTCAAATCCCACTGATGTACAGACTCCTCTGTTTTCAGGCGGCCTCTGTGTGTCAATGTATTGGCCAGCTTGATGGGAGGGGGGGTTATTACTCATTGTCTTTAAATTTTTCAGAGCACAATGATTTGAAAGGGAATGTAAATTATCTGTCCATGACACCATTTTTGGTGATCTAACCACACCTTAAGCTAGGGATACATAACATGATTTTAGACAGGAGTTTGTATAGGATTCACAGTCTGTCCTAGTCTGTGCCAGTCATCACTGGCTGTGGGCAGTTGACGTCGCAAATTGGCACCGAAATCTCTGTGTGGGGGGTAGAGACTCAGATTAGCAAGTGTGCGTGTTTTCCAAGTGGACTCTGGATGCAGTCTACTAGCGTGCACTGGTTACCAACCCAACCAGGGAACATGTACTATTAATAGCCAATGAACACAGAGAAGGCAGGTTCATGAACAGAACATTCCATGTCTTCATCTTTGTAACGGGTGTGAATTCGGACCCAAGTACAGCACAAATCAAAACCATTAAAATTCAGAGCTTTATTGGTACAGAGTCCAGACAAAAGATGATCTGGTGGCGAGCACACACCCAGTGCTGAACTAGACAGGACCCTCCGAAGAGGGAGTCCAGGCACGCAGCAGGTGGACAGGGAGCGAGCAGGAAGTCCAGAAGCAGAAGGCAGGTCTGGTTACCGGGGCAGAGACGTGGAAAACCAGTCCATGCCAGGCAGGGTCTAAGCCAAGAGATCAGTCCGGGGAAAAAAGGCTGGAAAGCTTTACATGGTGGGAAAGAAAATCTGTCAGGGGGTGAGCATGGAGGAGGTGGTTAAAAGGAGGCTGGGTGATTGGTTGCAGCTGGTAGGAACAGGTGAGTCAGATGAGCTTAATGAGGGCAGGTAGTGTGGGGGTGGTTGAGGGGAAAACAAGGAGCGGATTATGATAATCTTTAAAGTTGTATGTCTCCTCTATGCCTTGCTCTCATGATTGTTCTCAGGAAAGGTTGGTGCATTTAGTTTTCCTCACTCATGGGGTTTTTCAGTCATCTTAAGAAATATGCTGAAGTGTCAGTGTATATCAGTGTACTGAATCCCCATCTCAAGGTAGTGTGTGGCATTGACTTCAAATGTACCGATACAAATGTCTTAAATGTCGTCTTGACGCAGGCAAATTCCAATCTTTCATAAACACCATGCTGAGTGCTGCTCTCTCAAGAATGTACAGCAACAGAAGTGTTCTTCACTGCAACCACATATTAAAAAAGCCTTGCATTCCAACACCTAGCAGCACATAAAGATACCAGTAAGACGGAAGCTGAACAATGTTTTCATTTTCTGTGATTTCAGAAATAATAATAAAAAAAACCTCACAACGGTGAACATAACAGTATCTGAGAACCAAATCTAACAGCATTTTCATTGTGAAGTTATTTATTCCATTCAGAAGGTTGTGTGTAAATAACAATCAACAAGAGAGACTGAATCAGCCGTGCAATTATTGTCATTTTTTTTTGTCTTTGCCACATAGCAAAATTAAAAAATTGTCTGAACAACAAAATAACTTGGAGCTGCCTAACTGGCATTTCACTTCTGTCTCCCTGCCATTCAGGCTGGCCTCAGATCAACTTACACCTGTCACAAATACAGTCACGATGGGTCTGTGTGGTGTTGTTTTTGTTATCTGTCCCTGTTCTACCGCCATGCCATTTCACAATGGGTATTTAATATACATATAAATAACTGTACTGACTACACTAATAGCCACAACATTAAAACCACCTCCCTGATATTGTATTGGTACCTCTTGTCATTGAAACAGCTCTGATCTGTCCAGACATGGACAGGGGACCTCTGAGGATGTCCTGTGGTACCTGGTGCCAGGACACTGGCAGATCTTTGGGTCTGGTGGGAGGTGGGGCTTCTGTTGAGCACATGGTTCCATTACATCCCCATGAATGATTGATTGGACTTTTCTGGTTGCCATTTGTGGGGCCATGGGGTTATGTTGTCCTACTGAGGGAGGGCCCCATCTTTTAGAATGGCATATTTGTCCATCAATAGTATGTAAGTGGGTGGTAGGTGTCAAAGTATCAACCTCATGAGTGCCAGGACCTAGAGTTTCCCAGCAGAACATTACATTCTAACGAGATGTCAGAGGTTTTAGTTTAATTTTTTAACTTGAACTATACAGGCCGCCCACAGGTGAACTCAACTCTACTTTTTAGAAGCTGGTGCATTATATGAATAGTAATTTTCCCACTAGAAGCTACTAAATTCTGGCAGATTTCTCCAGTCAGTGTGCAATTTTAATCTTGTTTCACCACCCACATTTGACAGAACCCCAAAACATGACATATATGACCACAGCAACAGTTAATAAGTCACTAAAGCCTGTAGGTTTGTATTTCACGCTGCACTGAACAAAGTGACACAACTTATTAACAGCAGATCTATAATCAGGATGACTGATGGATTCAAAAAGGGACATAGTTTACCTTAGGACGCTGACATTTCAGCTCTAAACAAGGTATCACTCACTTGCACACACACACACACACAAACACATCACGAGTTCAGGCTGCTTTGATTGCCTCTCTCCCACCAGTCTATTTGACTGGCCATCACTGTCGCTGCCTCCCTCTGTTGCATGCTTCTTTACAGAAGTGAGTGTCTCTTTTGCTTCATGTCTGCTTTCCCGCTGGACCCTCTCTGCACTCCAATTAGGTTTGTCACTCAACGACTGCGGATGGGATTAAGAGAAAGATGAGGCGGAAGGAAGGAAGGAGGAGAGGTAGAGGGATGATGTGGGCTGGAGCAGCTTTTGA
>KV751323.1:5864958-5878308 GCA_001698575.1 Mola mola | reverse complement strand
AAGAGGAGGTGAATGAGTGCAAAGGGAAAAAGAAAAGGAAAATTATTGTGTCCTATGAGTGAACAGCTGGATTTGGCCTGAAGGACTTCTGAATAATTTGGTACCACTGAAGCAGAATTCATAAACTCACTGTCTCCCACCCCCGCCCCCCATCACCTCGCTGCATCTTTTACCCATTTTATCCCTTTACTTCAATACTCCCTTTTCATACATACTGGATGCTCTTGCATATTATCTAAAGGAGATTTACAGCTCGTCAAACCACAAATGGACAATGAGCTGCAATGTTTCCTTACACCCAGGCTTATTTTAGCTCATAGTAAAAATGACAAAGCGGTGGAAGCATGAATGTTTCCTATGAAGATGTATGGTCTTGTTGGTTTTAGGCAGCCCTACGTACAGTAATATGGTATAAATATTTGATAGATCAGATGTTGCGTGTATATTATGTTGATAGTGTTGTTGCTGCTGAAGCTAGGGAGCAATGGAAAAACAGAAGGAGGGGGTAAAACACTGGCAGCTGTTGCACTTAGTCAGAGCGCTGGCTGCTGACCCACCGCTGAACTTTGACCTGACCATAATGCACAACTTAGAATAACTGTCAGAAATAAATGCATTAAACATCAAGTCTAAATAGTCCAGTGAAGCAGCCGCAAGAGCCAACTCGCTGTCTTTCTAGCTTGATTTTACTCCATTTGCATTCTTAGTGGGTCATGATTTGTGGAGAGAGACAGCACTGTTGAGTTTTTCAAAAAATTTTTTTGTGTGTGTGCCTTAGAGCACCACAAGTAAATTGCCATCTTGTTCCATTAAGTTGGAAAGAAGGCAGACAGCCTCTACAGCTGGTAACTTCTAAACTCTGAATCTCATAACAAAACAGTCAGAGGAGTAAATAGCACTACAGTTAAGCTATAATGTAGTCAATACAGGTTTCCTGGGTCGTCAGTAGTAGTTTGACCTCGGAATTAGACTCAACATCTTACAAATTGATGGAAATATATACAGTATATGTATTTATTTTTATTTTTGGGTGAACTGTATGAAAGGGGGAATTAAAAAGTTGTGACGATACACCACAGACTTTCTACAATTACAGACGTCATCTGAACTCCCAACAGTAAAGCCAAAACATCTTGATTTCCTCTAGTGGCCGGCTCTAGAATAGGTTCTAAGCCCTTCCTCTTCTATTATTTTAGATTGGACTTCGGCCAAAATAAACACTCAAACTACTCCTCAAACAATTTCTTTCCAAATATATTTTCTGTCATGTTAAATAGTTTTTTTCATGCTGCTGTGGCACTTGTTTGACCAGTTCTGTTTTACCTGATGCCATAAAAATGGGGTAAAATGTCATAATTGACAGCTGAGCTTTGCTTGTGATTAGGTGGGCGGATGTATAGATGGGAACTCGATGCCACTGCTCTGTTTCTTGGTCGCCACTGCGCTGAATTTGACATTACCAGCCAAAATGGCAGCTTGCATATTGTGGCTTTATTTTTGTACAGTGGGGGAAAAGGGGTTACACATCGTCCAACTTTATTTATGTCAATAGCACACATCATTGGGAATTTATAACTAAACTTTTCTTCTATCTATCCAGTCAATGTTAACATATTTCACTGAATGTGTAAAATATGGCCTGGCCTGGCCTGCTGATGACACTAAAGGAAAACTCACCAAAATCATTAGAAATGATCCTCTAGTGGCCTCGAAGAAATATATGAAATGTCGGTGCAATTCATTGTGAAGACATTTCACCCTGATGCAAAAATGTCTACTTCACTCAAAGAAAAAAGTCAGGGAATGACCAAAGAGTACCACTTATCCTTTGGGAACCATGAATGGTTTTCATGACATCAAATCCTTCCAGTGGCTGAGATTTTTCAGCTTGGAACAAAGTGGTGGACCAACCAACTGATCAACATGGCCATCCCTAGAGACATGCCTCCAGCATGGCTGAAAAGAGAGAAAGTGAAATAAAGGACAAACAGACGGGGACAAAATGAATCCTACGGAACAACATTACCCCCTATTTTTTTTTATTATTTTAATTATTACTTCTTATTTCCATTTGCCCAGACTGCTGTACCTTAAATTAAGAGAGTTCAGCAAGGCGAGGCCGTGCAATAATTCGAAACTTTAAGAAATATCGAGGCATGACCCATTTACTGCGAGGAGGGAGTCTGCAGTTGTGACTTCAAACAATGCTGTATTTTTATTTGACTCTGCTCTATGGTCCAATGCCTGCAACCTGTTCTTGGGACAGTGATTTACAAAGCCTCCCGAGAGACAGCCACAAGCCAAGACGGAACAGCTTTCTGTAATAATTGATCTTAAGATGTTTGATTTTGAGGTGAACAGGCTGCAGTTTGTTTATGTTGTTTTCAAACGTTTCAATCACTGGTTTGTGATTTTAAAGAGAATCATCAAGCAAAGCAAACAGAGAATATATCAAGTGTTCATATTCTTTTCTTTAAACTTTGAAGTTGTGACAGGTTTCTGTAATATGTTGAGAATACAACTCAAGGTTTGATAATATGTTCATATTTGTGTGCCAGCGTGCCGCTCCGGAGATCAAGAAAGCCCTCGTCAGAAAGAACAGTCATCAAAAAACTGCTCTTAACACAACTGCTGTAGATTTAACTCTGAATAAAAGCCCTGTGACTCTGCTCTGTTGTTGGGTAGATAGCTGGCGAATAAAACATAAAACTGTGCCATGCTGTGATCATAGCAACATTTCAGAGAGGCGCCACCCAGAACAGTTAAAGGCTAACATAATTTAATGAAAGCTGGTGTGGTGTGGTGTGATGAAACCACTCTTTCAAGGCCACAAATACGACTTTTATTTAAATTCAAAAGCTTGATGCGTCTGTCTTTATGACCAAATTAATGATACAAAAGTACAGCTTCCACAAACACCTTTGTCCTGTGTGCCGAATGCACAAACTTTAGAGTGATGCCAATCTCAGTGTGGGCAGAGAGTAAACAAGTTTATTTCCCAAAAAAGTCAGAGCTCCTTTGAACTGCTGTTTATTACATGTGTTTTTGTAACAACGCCCATTAACTCTATCGGTTACTGTAAAACTTATTTACGACAAAAAGGTACAATAACATATTGGAGCCCCAATATAAGTCAAAAGATATCCTGAAACATGGCAAGGCGTTGCATGCGTCCGACAGTTTTGTCAGATTATCTGAAACCCATTAATTTGGCTGAATTCTTGAGTGTGCAAAACAGCAGAAGATAGATTGAGTCACATTTTAACCAGGAGGATGTGGGGTTTTAATGGTGCTGAGAATGTATTTTGCCAATCAACTCTTGGTGGTGGAAACATACATGGCCACAATGTTTTTCTATTAAATTTCACATGAAGTCTTCTCTCTGCTCTTCGTTGACATGGGTGGAGTTCCATTGGGGTAAATCAAGTGATGTCACATACATCCATGCAGTTGTTTGGCCACTTTCAATCAAGTTGCACTCTTACTCTTCACTTCACACCCTTAAAGACAATGTTAGTTTTGAGTTTAAATGCGTTGTGAACTAGAAAAGACACTCAGAGAGTGCAAACCTTTGCCAACACGGCTAAATTCCCTACAATATTTGCTTCTGAGCAATAAATTCTGATAATTCGAAGTCAATTTTCAGACTTTGGTTTTATGCATTATTATTATTATTATGTTTGTCTTGGTTATTCCTAAGTGTGATTTTTAGGTTAAGATCATTTTGTGCAAAAAGAGCACATATTGGCGCCACCTGATGGGTACCACGTGAACCACGGAGCCAGCTGGTTCTGGCTGTGTGGTGGCCTCTGGGAATAGTTACAAAATCTCACCAATTAGACCTCTCTGAGTCAATTTCCTCTGGAGATATGCTTAAAAAATGGGTTTAACCTCACATTGACATTGACCATTGACCTTGAAAGCCATGAAGTGAGTCATCTCTAGCCAGTGCTGTCAGCTAAAAAATGAACCAAGTGAGAAAAAAACAGTTAGACCTCTCTATATCAATTTGTCCAGAAGAAATGGGCAGAAAATGTGTTTTTGACCTGTCAGTCACCTTGACAGTGCAAAGCAAATCATCTGTAGGCAGTGCTGTCAGCTACAAAATGACACCAGTTGAACGTCTCTATTTTAATTCTCTGATGGGTTTTGGCCAAAAACAAGCTTTTTGACCTTTTGATGGGCCTTGACCTTTGGCCGTATCAGCTTTCAGTAAATTAGTTTTTTTTGTATTGTTGCTAGCACACAACCCAGGTGAAAATCACTTTCCAACTTTGTTAGCAGAGGTTATGAAAAACACTTTTGTTTTTTTATTGCTTACTTGGTTGAACTTTCAGGACTTTTAAGCTGTGATTAATGCACACAGCAGACAGAGTTTGGACTTTTACCATTTGCCTTTGTGTTTTCTAGCTTTGATCAACTTTTTCAATCAATCCAATGGCTTGTTGCAATGCTGGGTTTATTTGTACTCATATTGCTGATTTGGTGGATGTAATGTTGTTATGATTGAAGAAAAGACTGCATTTAAAAAGGTGTCAATATTCCACCATAGAACTCTGAGTACAGCACATTTACTCCCTTGAATAGAGAATCCAAGATTTCACAACACAGTGGCAACAATGGTTTTTGCCAGTGAAAGCACTTAAATGCCAGTCACACTTCTAACACCTCCACATAGACAAAACAAGGTCTGAGAGAGATGTTCATCGATTTACACACAAAAGTTGTCACCTATAAAAGCAAGCTTCAGCATGAAAAGAGAGCCAACTTAAAACTTAAAGTCTGCTCAGTATTTCATGTCACCGTCCCACCATCACCTTCCCAAACCCTGGAGAGAGTAGTAGAGGATGGTAAAAGACTAACAAACTTGTCCTCAAACTTTGTAGAAATCCAAGATAAGCTAATGAGCTGTGCATCTGTTATGACGTGTAGTTTTACTTTTCATCGGGAACAGGGTGGGAGGAATGGTCAGTTGCTGGGGCAAAGTTTCTTAAGTCACCCCACCTGGCGCATCTTGACTGCCGGCTCACGTGGACTGAAGGTGTGAACATAAAGCTGGTAACAGCTCCATATCATCATTAAGAGTCCTATGCAGGCCAAGTTCACCACAATGGAACTTTGATAAATCAAGAATAGTCTGCATGAGAAAAAAAAATCCCCCCTCCTCATTTTCCTCTAGGTTCTTGGATAGAAGTTATCAGCATGAATATTTTAGGATCAGCATAAACAGACAAATATGGACTCATTAAGCTTAACAAGCTCTTACTCTAAGGTTCACCATAACTATTAAGTGAGTTAATTCTTTAACTGAATTTAACAAAGAAAAAAAAACACTAAATTGAAAAGCCAGCTTAACCCCATTTAAAGGATAAAAGAGGATGGATGAAATATGATTGGTTGGGTTTACCCCCACCACCTCGTTCCAGGTTTTCCTGGTAGGCTTCCCTAAACCGATCTTCTAAAGCCTCCCCTTCCACCAGAGGGTTTAGGTGCATGTGTGAGCATATGTTCGGGTTCAGTAAATGTTTCTTTATCCTGCTACTAGAGCTGTAAACCAGAGCGTTTGGCTGCTCCGGAGATACGGATGCCCCACTTTGAAGTGTATAAGGTAGTCTGTGCGCTTAGGTGAAACTGTAAACGTGCTTATCTTGTGTCAGCGTGTGTGTGTGTGTGTGTGTGTGTGTGTGTGTGTGTGTGTGTGTGTATGTGTGCGTGCATGCATGTGTACAGTATGTGTGAGTCTTCCTTTTCGTTTGTTGGTGCAGTTCAATAGATAAGGAGCATCCTCAATAGTTTGAGTAATGGCATTAGGTCGTGAACACATTCATGTGAGAGAGAAAGTGTGTGTGTGTGCATGTGCTTGTGTCTTGCAAATATATTTCATAGGAGTTCACAAGTAACATAGTAAAGGTGAGTGCGTGTGTGAGCAACTAAGTACTCAGTGTGAAAAAGAATACTGGTTGAAAGAACATGAAGCTTTCAAACCACTCAAAATTCTACATCGGCCAAGGAGTATCCAAGGACAATCCTGACTACCCTAAAAACACACACACACACACACCTTGAGCTTTTTCATTTAGTGTACCCTCTCGCAAAACTAAACAAATCACTCTGCTTGACACGTGGCCTTTTCACCTCGTTTGGCGCCACCGCCCGATGACAACCTTCACGCAAACCAAAAGGCTGTCGACTCACACATCACGAGCTGCTAATGTGATAATCAATGGTGGGGGGTGGAGGAGAGAGAGAGAGAGAGAGTCAAAGCGCCAAACCAGATATATGTTGGGTTTTTTTTTATTTTTTTTATTAATTTTAAAAAAGGCCTTGCGAGCAACGAGGTGCAATCGGGTGAGCCTTGAACGACGGGAGAGTGGAGCCGGGAGAGAAGAGTATCCAAGAAAAGAAGTGAAGAATGCATGTGCGGGGGTGAGACGAGGGGTGAGTGGAGGAGCAGAAGGGGGAGACACAAGGCTAGATGGGAGGGGAGAGAGGAAGCGAAAGGCCCCAGTGGCAAATCTCTTAAGAGAATATGACGTGATTTATGGAGGCCATTACACTGAAGGACAAACAAATGGGGGTTATTAGGGGTCTATCAACAGATGTATACGTGCACGCAGTCACACACCTACTGTCTCTGCACACACACACACACGTATGTGCTCAATAGGGGACAGTAAATGCTGCTCAAAAAGTTTATTTCTGATGAATGGGGGCTGCTGATACAGCAGAGGGACTAAAAGCCTGCTGCTTTTAGCAGATCCGTGTCGCTTTTCAGTGTAATTACAATATTCCCTTTTCCGTTTGTAATTATCCGTCTGTCTGCCGCTGCTTTAAAAATTTTAAAAAGATTAGGACATCACTCCAACTTGACTATTTAATAAGACACCCTTCTTCAACCGTCTCAGGCCTGCATGCTGCCAATTACATTTGAATCAACTTAATCTCACCCAAAATATAATGATCACATAGCTGAGCCTTAATGTTGAACATAGGGAAGCATTGACACCGAGTGATTTAACAATTTTTTTGTCAATACCTTGTTTGGTTGAAAATAGTGGCAGGCTACTGTTTAAGTACTAATCCTCATCCTCATTTATCAAGTGGAGCTTAGGCAGTATAGTAATAGTAGTGCTGGTGTATGTCAAACAGGTATAATATTATGGAAAATGTTCCATTTTTTGTGACTTAATTCCAAGAATTAAACTATCAATATTCCATATTTATGACATGTAAATTGAATATTTTAAGCCATTTACTGACAGTATTCTAATATTTTGAGATTTTCTTTTTGAACTCTGGGTCGTAATTGTCAAAATTACAAAATCAGGTACAGGCTCTGTGGGATTCAGTAATGCAGAGGCACAGAGGGAGGTTCTTAATCAAAATCGTTTTACTGAAAATAGGTCAATACCCGGAAATCTAACTAGATGGTGAAGGTACACTTTTAAGGGATAGGCAAACTCAGTAGTTGAAACACGAAACAATGATAAAAACATGAGGAATAAACGCTGGACTGCTCACAAGGAAGACAAGATAATCTGGCCCAGGAGGAAAGGAACGTAGTGTTTAAATACACAAGAAGGGGTAGACAATTAGACCCAGGTGAGACACATTATGGAGGAGAGACAATCACACACACCTGAGGGAGAAGACTTGACAGGACTTGGGGAATAAGACACAACAGAATTTCAACATAAGCCCGGAAACACTGATTGGCCCTAACAACAGACACATGAACACTATTGGACCCTGACAGAAATGCTTGATGTATTTCAGGCTACATGCAATGATTCTAGAACCTATTTGTGACGGTGCCTAAGCAGAGCTGGGTTTTGGACCCAAACGCCGACTACAATAACAGAGTGGTGTAATTCGGTAATATTTATTTGGAATAAGGCAAAATTGATAAGTAAAATGACAGGTAGGTATCAAAACCAGGAAGTCAGTCCAAATCAACAGACCAATCCACAAGGGCACATGCAGAAACACATAATCCAGAACCAGAAATCCCACTAATCAAGTAAGCACGGAACTAGAAATGGACAGAAGCGCAAACACCAAGTTTATGTGACAGACTGTCACATGGACTTAAAAACAAAGGAAGGTGGAGAATATTGAGCATGGTAATCACAGAGAGGGGCAACAAAGGGAGGAAACATTTGTTTTAAAGCAAAACAGGAAACACTAGAAAACACTGAGAACAGGTACCATGAAAGTGAACACTAGAAACATCAAAACAAAGACTAAAAACCCTTCAACAAGTGAATCTAATTTTTTAGAGATGCACTCAGTATATTATGAAGCTGATGCATGTTCAAGTGTTTATTTTTTTGTGTTTGGTTTATAGCCAGTGGGATGTTAACCATGATATTTTGGAAAGGGGACACAAGTTAGATGTGGCAACCACACAGAAACACACTCTCATGCCATGATGTTGCTAAAAGCTGAATAATGACTCACATGTCACACAATTATTGGCGGAAATGGCTGATTTAGCTTGGATCCAGATGCGAGAATACAAACAGGTGCACGCTATGACTGAGAATTTGTTCTAAAAGGTTTAAAAAGCTTTTTTTCTCACATTTCTTCTCGGCTTCTTCCCATCTTTCTGGAAGCACACGCAACAAGTGAGCTTATCTGTGCAAGTCTGAGATGAGGCTGCAGCTGAGGCATCGAATAGGTACGATTCCACATTATCTGCGTGTGAGTGTGTGAATGTGCAGGATAATAGTGTTGTTCTCGCTACAGAAGTGCATCACGATGGGAAAGTGACAGAAACTGACAGTGAAGGGGAAAAAAAACAGACAGAGTAAGACAGGGAAGGGAGACAGGGGAGGACAGAGAGAGGTTTATATATACCAAATAGGAGGAAAGA
Source organism: Mola mola (assembly GCA_001698575.1). NCBI lineage: Eukaryota > Metazoa > Chordata > Actinopteri > Tetraodontiformes > Molidae > Mola > Mola mola. The sequence goes on along the minus strand of KV751323.1, from coordinate 5,869,433 downwards.
GAGAAGAGGAGGGAGGAAGAGAGAGAATACGAGGTGCCAGTTTGCAGATGAGAGGCTTGGAAGCCAGAAGGCAATTTAAACAGGCTTGGCTCCCTCTCAGGCATGACAGACTGCTCATTCCCCATCCTCACATACTCACACACACACTGATACAAAGTCGTTCATGCATGCTGGCATACAAAACTACTAAGAAAAGTTAAACAACCAGAAACACTCAAGAAGCACAAGTGTGCAGACAGTTGTCACCCGAAAAAAAAAAAAAAACACACCAAAATGTGCCGATGCATATGCAAAATGCTCGGGCTTTATGGAAGTGTGAACTATACAGCCACACAAATCCTTTCAATCCTCCAAACTCTGCATATATACCCAAACCTGAGTGCTCAAGCAGAGAAACACACACATGCAGTGCTTCCATAAACACAACACACACTCTCACACACGGACATATCATCTTAGTAATTAGCATTTCATAGCTTTCAACAGCACTGAATCGGCTATTGTGTGATGGGAGACACACTAATGGTTATTAAAATTCCACACTCAATGCACTGTTGTATTCTTAATTCTGGTCACTTAGCCCTCACAGATGATGACATGAGCCTTCGTGTCCATAGCAGTATTGTCTTCTCCGGCAGACAGAAATGAAACTGATGGAATGTGACTTGTGTCTGTGGGGGAGCAGTTAACTTCTGGCTGTGATGGACCAAAGAGTCTCTTTCATTTGCTTGACTTGCATTCGGGGCAGAGGGGAACCTTGCCTCCGTTCTGTTTTCTCTCACCTGACTTCAGTGTTATAAAGATGGATACATTTTCTCTGAAATTCAAAGTCTTTTCATCTGTCTGATGCTGTTGTTCTTTCCGTCTGTCTGCTCGTTCTTCATCTCAACGTTGCTTTCATATAATCAAAGTGACTGCTTACTGTATTTGTCAGTCTTCTGAGAGTCCCAAGTGGACACGGATATATGAATAACCTGGAAGAGTTGTCAAGTTTTCACCATGTGCCTGATTCTTGGTGAGTACAACAGTTCCCCGTGCTCTAAAGTTTATAGTGTTAGTGCATTTAGGGCATGTCCATCTCCATTTTGATTAAACTCCACACAATTTGGCTGCGAGGTATGGTGTATGATACACAGGGGTTTTATTCAGTCCACTTGATAAAGTGTGTTGTGATTGCATGACATGAATTAGATAGATAGGTAGATAGAGATAACTTCAAACCAATCAGTGTCATTATCCATTCCCTTTTAAGCCAGGTGCATCTGCTCAGGGCACACTGCTATTTAACAGCGGCACTCGTCTCATTAAGGAACAGGTACAGTGCTGTGAAAGACATATTTGCCTCCCCTTGTTGAATTCTCTAGTTTTAGCTTATTCGTCCCTTTTTTTTAAACGTTTCCGTTTAAACAAGTTGTAATTAGCGGTGTAACGATGCTCCGCAAGGCAGTTAAAAATCAATACAGATAAGCAACCAAATCTTGTTTAATTTTAATCAGCACAGGGAACCATTCACTAGATTACAAATTTTCTCATTAAACACTTAAAGCTTTCTCTGATCCTATAGCAACTTTTCACTCTACAGTTGCTCATTCAAACATCTTTGTCACCTAGTGGGTTCTTACGGCTTCTCTCTCCTGCTCTCTATTGCTCACGGTGTCAAATGTTTAGTTATTCCTTTCGCCAATGGTGCATATAATAAATGTGTGTGTGGTTTTTTTGCCGTTTGGGAGGAGAGGTTCAGCGAATCGGAATCTGAAGTGGCTCCGCATTATGGAAAGCAAATCCTTAGTATCCATTACTAGACAGGCCCCCAGTAGCTCCTCCTTCAGGGAATCAAAGAAGTTCTTACAAAGAAGAGGAAATGTGAATTAATTTCCCTAGTTGGTACTGTACCTATGTTATAAATAAAAAGGAATTCACAATACACAACCATTATAAATCGGAAATAGTGGTGACAATTGCCAAAACTTAAACTTGTGAAAACCATGACGACTGTCAAATTCCCCCTTTTTTCCATTAAAGATTTAATTACTCTCCTAAGCAACATGGCCCCAGCTCTGGTTATGGCCCCATAGTCTGTATTTAACATTTCTGCCATTTTCACAGGGTTTTGTCAATGACTATCAAAAGCCTTAGCAACTATATAAGAAAAGCAATTTTAAATACAGTTAGTGAAGTTTATGTGATTGAATCACTAAGTACTGTAACTGGTGACGAGGCAATGAATTGATAATTAAATCTCAGTCTTGAACGTGACAAACCTTTATTTTTATTTCAATAGCACCATTTACTCTTCTTTTGGAGGGATTTCTTGGAATGGACATTTTTAAAACCATAACACTGCAGCAGTATTTTTATTTAACTCTAGCACACAGAAACAAACTGGTCAGTCAAACAAAATATTAAAGTGCTAATGTGAGCTACCAGGTTCCGACAATGATTTGGCGAAGAGTGAGAGAAAAGCCAGGGTTGATGTAGAGAACTGATGAAATGATGGATGGCAGGTGTGAAAGTGAACATAGAAAGTGAGCCTGGAGCGTGAGGAGCACGACAACAGAGAAACCCAAGGAGACAATACTGCAGCACAGCTGTGACTGCTTGGCTAGGTCTGGTAGCTGGTGAATTTAGGAAAAGAGGCTAGTCAGGGATAACACAATCAAAACAATCCATGTAGAAAACATAAGGAACCAATCCTGGCAACTTGCGGGAGTGGGGCTGGATGTTGCAGAAAGAGAAATATATCATTCTGATTTATCAACTTACAGGTGAGATTGTACAAAAAGCTCATCCCTGTCTTCCTGTCGGGTTCAAACACGAATGGCTGAATTACTCCAATGTAGGAACTCTCTACTGTGCAGGGTATAGTAGACTAGTTTAAAAGGCAGAGCAGGTAAGCTCCAGCCCGTTGGAGCTGCAGGCGTCGGGGAAAGCGGTGAGTGGAGACAAAAACTTAAATATATAATTTTACAATATATTTAGCCTAATATCAAACTCGAGTTGGTGGGATTAGACAACGGCAAGATCTCTATATTGATAACTGGCTCAATGCATAGTAGCAACAGGGAAGCAAAAACAAATGTCAAAATAATCACTTTGTCTTTGAACCTTGGAAGTAGTTAAAGTTGCAAATAACACCATAACTCTGCTTCTAGATTATTGTGATTAAGAAAAAAAACAAAAACCACAAAACGAAATAAATTATCTGTAAGTCCAACACAAAAACCAGGAGTTTAGCCTAATGAGTGAAACAGAATTCAGTTTTTGGTCTTGCTTTATTTGTTCAATTAAGTCTTTCTATACTATCGGCTGTTTAGAGCTGTATCCCATTTCTGTGTCAATGTGTCCATTTCTACCACCAACCCAGCAGTCGGGTGGCTTTTTCTGGTCGATTGAAATATGGCCTGACACTAACAAGTCAGGTCTTGCCGAAATTACACTCCTGCTGACTGCATTTTACCGCCGCCTGCACAAATAAACTCCAGTCATTAGGCTTACACGGTGCCTGTGGTTTTGAGTGTGTGTGACCCTGGGTGATTTTGCAAGTGTTGCATATATGCAGTGCACTCACACACGAGTCTACAAGGTTAATGAAAACAGGTTACGAATACATTGATTCTCGTGGCAAGAGGATGGAATTGTGGACTATGGCTGCTTGGCCGAGTGACAATCACCTGTCTGACAAGTTCTTGGACTCTCTGTCTACCTGTTTGGTTGCTTCTCAAAACACTTTTTGCCAGCCTGCTGCCATGCACCCAGTTACTTGTGTCAGTACTACGGTGGCTGTACTCTTTGTTTTGCTGTCTTTATATGTGCGGGTCTTTACCTTAGACTGGCTCTCACTGCACTTGCTTATATCACCAGCGACTTTAATCGCTTGCTTGTGCTTCTCATCTTCTGCCTTCATTGACCAACCTGTCCAATGTAATCTAATGTCTTTATGTAGGGACACCAGCTGCATACCGAGATTAGAGGCTGCAGATAGAAAAATAAGATGGAGACGGTGCCTGAGAGACTGGTAAATAGAACAACAGCATGGAGGGTTTTTTATTCTAAGGCACAGGTAATAAGCACTTTCGTCTCTCTTCACTTCATTCCATCTTGAAGTGGCTCAGTTCTCTGATGCCGTTTCAGTTTGCGAATTGCATGTTGCATTTTCCTCTCCATTTAAACCTATTTTACATTAGTTTGCTCTCTTTGTATTCGACTCAACAGGTAGTCTTAAAACCCCGTTTCCATCGGTAAGCCTCTCAACTGTAATGCTCTTGCACTGAGAGCTTCTTTGTGCCTGTTAAGTGCATGTGAGTGTGTGAGTAAGTGGGTGTGTACATACATTCATACTCTAAGTAGCAGTAGTATGTATATTTATGTGCAATGTATGCATATTTCTGTGTGTGTGAGAGAGAGAGCAATCAACAGTGTTTGACAATGTGCGATTGCCAAACCCTTTGAACATACTACAGTGGTCCCTTTACCTC
>KV751323.1:5819828-5864849 GCA_001698575.1 Mola mola | reverse complement strand
CCCCCCCACCCGCACCCCCCCCCCCCCACACACACACACACACACACACACACACACACACACACACACACACACACACTGCGACCCATCCACCCAATGCAGTCCTGTGAGCCACCCTCCATTTGCAGTCAGTTGCCATGGTGACCATCACTACACCATGGAGACAGCAGTGGGATGCTGACTGGGAGGGTGGAGAGGAGAAAGCAGCACTTAGGGATGAGAGAAAGCTGATGGCAGGTATGGAAGAGAATGGGTGGTACAAAGAAATAAGAGGAGGAAATGCCAAAGGAGACTCTGCTGGGGTGAATGGAGGAAGGTGATGGAGGTGAAAGAGGGAAAGTGCAGTGGCAGAGAATGAGAGACACAATCAGATGGAGAGACTATGAGCGTGGGTGCTTGTGGTATGCGGAAAGCAGCAATACAGCAAAACAATCAAATAAGAAAAAAATCGAAATGAATGTAATCCCCATTTAAAGAAGCTGCGTATTACACCTTCGACATAAAGGCCTTTCCAACCTTCCAACCATGAAAAATATTTCAGAAAAGTCATTATTCATCCAACCAGCCCCAAAGATCCATTTCAAAACTTAGTTCTCCGGCAAGCTGAACACAGCACTACATCACAAGATGAACTCCGGAGAAAATGTTGCATTACCTTTATTTACTATGTGCTCTTTCAGGAGACTATTACAATCTGGGGCAGGAGCGTTGAAGAGGAGTAAGAGCAGAGGAGGGTGCTGGTCGCTTTGGCACTCACTAAAGCGTTGCTTTTAGCACAGGTGAATTACGGGACCTATATTTGTTGTGAGCCTGTTATGAATGCTCCAGCATCCCCGCGCCTCCTCTATGCCTGTGGCTCTTTGCGACTGTGTTTTGGGGAGTGAAAGCAAGAGGAAATGCACATTTGCTTAATACATGTATATGTGTGTATAGATATGCGTATGTCTCTTCCCACACCGCCCACAAATAAACCTTGCGCGCCAGAGGGCCAAACATCAAGGCACTGTTGTTCCTTATTAGGAGTCCCAGTGGCTTTAACAGAATTAGCAGAGAGACGCGAGCAGTGCCGCGCCCTCTGATGAGCTGATCTTAACACCGATACCTGCCACATTTGAAATCCTCAGTCGTGGCACTGTAGAGAATTAGATTTATATATGCAAGGGGCAAATACATTGCCAGAAACACAAAACTGTCAGTCGCATTCCCAAAGTATGCTCTGACAACAAGGAGTACATAGAAAGAGACAGAGGAATACATCTACAGAAGACAAAAACAGTTTTTGGTGCTTGAAGATAAGAAAATGTATTAGTGCTGAAAAACAAAGTATGTTGTTTTTTGTTTTTTTTTCATCAGCCTGGTGCAGGTTGGAAAGTCCAAGTAGTTATCATTTACATTTACAAATACATTTATAAATCTCTTCTTTGCTCTCTGAACTACTTCTTCATCTCAGCAGATGAGAATTAGGTGAATAAGACTACTCCTGGACAAGGTCACATCGGCATTTTTGAATGGCAGCGATCACCACTGTGGATTTTGTGGGGCAGAGTGGTGTCCTGACGGAAGAGCAAACCACTTCAGTTTACATCAGCTTCCCATGCCAAATCTTGATTTTCTTCCCTCGCTGTCCAAAGTGATGCTTGAATCCTTTCCCAATCAGTTCACCAGCGCTAGTACCATTGCATCCTAGATCAAGGCGGCCATTCCTGTTACCTTGGACAGAATTGACTTTCTTGAGACTCTGAACGGTTCCACTGTGTCTGGAAATGTTGGTACCCAAGTCTAATGCATTGCTATGAATTGCTGGATGAATTCCTCAGGATCCACTTCGAAGATGGGAAGATTTTCTCTTGGCATGTGTGCCTTAGCTGCTTCTCATTAGACCCAAGGAGTTTATTGAGCCAGCAAGCCCGAAATCTTGTCCATTTAGAGTTTGTTGGAGATGAATGCAGGGACGCTTTGCTGGGAGATACCCAACTCTACCCAACTTCAAACTTTCTGCATAATCACTCAAGGAGTTGAACTGCATGTTCACGGAACAAGAACTGTATAATTCTTCTCCTTCTACTATACCTTAGGCCACAAACTTATCAATCCCCCCTATTGGACACTTAGGGCACCAGGTAATGGAAGGAATAAATCTTAAGTTGGTGAGTCATATATAGCTGCTTGTGGAGTCTAAGTACTGCACACATTTGTCAGAAAGAGAAGCAGAGAGAGAGAGAGAAAGAGATAGCCTCATGCATGAGAGCATGATGATAAATATTTCAATCTGGATGGAATATGCCTTGGTGCTCCTTCCCATACGCACAAACCGAATCATCTGTGTTTTACTGCTGCGGAAGTAGGAATCAGAGCTGGGTTAAATGGTGTTTGCAAAATATCCGTAGCATTTGTTGTATCTTGCGTGGAGTAACAGATGGGTGGGGTTCGCCACATAGAACAGAAGAATGTGTGCCAGCTTGTATCAACAGTCACGGCAAATAAACACTGAAATTTGTAGGCGATTCTTTGCGCGTCTGATTGGCCACCTGAAAAGATTGGCAATTTGTCAGATATTTCATCTGCTACTGTTGTTTCATTGGGCGGGTTTCAAGTTCCTGAAAGCTTAGTTTGAAATCTTTAGTTCTTCTTTAGTTTATCTTTAATAACATACAGTTTTTACAATTCTGAGTACTCTAAAACAACAAGAGTCACACTCTGAAAGATGACCAAAGATTTAAAAAGTAATACATCATGATGATGGGTTATTGCAGCTTTGACTGAGGGGGTTTGGGAGCAACTGGTATTGAAATAACTATGATATCTGAACATTACAATATCTAATTGACAGCCTTTTTTTCTTTTTTTTTTTTGCCTTGTTATGAAACTATCTATGACATGTTTGTGGATTAATCTGAGTAACTGAGTCATGATATCTGGAGGGAGACATTGCTGCTGAATTTTTAGATGTTCAAGGGCAAACATCTCTAAAGCAAAAAACTGTCAAAATTTGGCAGCAGTAAACCTGAAAACTATACCGGTAGAGGGAAAAAAGAAGTCAACTGTCCCTTTAATCTGTCAATGGTGAGTCCTCCAACAAAAAAAGTGCAATATTGAAATTCTGGAGAACAACTTATGTTACAGTTCAGGGAAAATATCTTTAGTTTAACGGATAAAAACTCGTTTGGAACTGTGCGAGTGTGGTTTCATTGGGATTGTGTGGCCGTGGCATTTCGACATTAGCAAGCAATTGTACAAATGCCATCATATTCTGACTCAGAAAACCCTGATTCAATACAAACCAGTTAGAGGAGAGAAAACAAACCCAGAACTATTTCATGTGCCTCCCTCTCTCTCTTACACAAATACTGTAAGGGTACATATATATGCACACCACTTCTAACACAAATTTAGAATTATATCTTAATGCAGTGTTATTTTTATTATAGGGGTGACCCTTAATTTGTCAAATATTCAACGAATCGATATAGAGAGCCTGATTCAACAGCCAATCTGACAGTCAAATTGTTGCAAGATGAAGTTATGAAACCAGGATTTTTCCAGTCTCGATATATGGGAGTGCTGAATAACTGATTTTACACAGATTGATATTTTGGATTCTCTCAAAAAGTCTTGATATGGAGCCTGTTTGGGGATAAATATCACTGTATTAATAATGTAAAACAAATAATTGAAAATAACTCCTGTGCTTAAATTAATCTCCCTGGTTTACAGGAATAAATCGCCATGGCAGAAACGATCCAGTGTCCTCCACTCATTCCACTGGGAAGCATTGTCGAAAGTGGCAGGAGAAACAGAAAGTAGTTCAACACATCGACTGGGAGCGGCAGAGCAAAATCTATGCGGATTACCATTCCCTTCTACTGCCCTTCCCTCATTGAAAGAACTTTATTTGAGACCACCACACCGACAAAGAGAAATTATAGACAAAACTGGTGATTTTTGTTGCTCTGGATATGAGCCCAGTGAACATTGTTGAAGGCAAAGGTTTTAAAGAGTTAATGTAAGCACTCGAGTCAGGTTACACAGAGCTCAAAAGAGAGAAGGTGATGCACTTGGTGATGCAAAAAGTAGATGGTATTTAAGGTCACCACAACATTATTTTTCAAATAATGAGTGAAAAAAACATGATGCAAAATAAATAGGACAAATTGTTTAATTGCGTGTCTCAGCTCTTTTGATTGGTGTGGAAAAAAATGGAAGGCAATATTGCAAATTACACTGTGGATCAACGAGCAAATAAATTCTAAATGATTTGAATATTAGTCGATGATGGGCAAGACTTGACCAGTCAGATTCAATTATGTAAATTCTTAGTCAGGGACACCCCTGGTAATTTGCCTGCACACAAAGCACACAGCAAACAGTACAACATCAAAATGTCGTGGCACATTTAATTAAACATTGGGATAGATCTGAATGGAAAGGAAAGAAAAGGATCCCTCATGGTTTATTTTCTATCATGAGGTTGACATGTAAGCGAGATGGTTATAGGAGAAGTCACTGCGGCTGCCTCTGGAATAGAAGCAACTGACTCCCATGATCCAAGGAGAGGTCGGCTGTAGGCTGAATCACGCTGCAGGAAACGTTTCATGCACTCCCACTGACAATTAGAAGTGGAACGCGGTTTTGCAAAGGCAATCTGTGGCACGGGGGAAGGGAAAGACGCCCGCTTTGTGGCCCCGCAGGACATCAAAATGAGTTTAATTGACAGATGTAGGTATACGCATGATGTCAGCTTGACAATGATGTTAAGGCAAAACAAAGGCAATCATTTGAAAGGTGGGAAATGTTGGCTTAGACCCCATGCGTTCTCAGTGAAGAAGGATGTGTCAGTGACAAGCCACACTGATGCAACCTGGAGAAATGGGAGATGAAAAGCACACTTCCTGTGTGGCCTATTCAAGTTCCTGTGTGTCTGTAGCTACTGGTGGTACACACAGTTTTCTCTAACCTCATTGTCACAGACAGAAAGAAGTCTGAAAGCAGATAAACAAATTATGTACACTTTCCATTCCTTGTCCTTGCCACCTCAAAATAATGTACAGATAACTATAAAATCCCTAATTCTTTGCACAGCGTTATATGAGAAAGCAACGATGAAACAATCAAAGTGAGGAGACGTTTTAGAAGCAGAACAAATGTAGCAATCAGCTTTGGGTGATTTGTCAATAGCAAGCAAATCATGTTTCTGCTCCTGTGAAATGCCCTACAGGTAAACGTGTGGTGGTGGTGGTGGGGGCATTCAAGTGCACTCTTCCTCTCCAACGCACACACCGAACACACACGCTCCCTCAGCTGTTGTTGTCAGCATATTAATCAGGCTTTGGTGTGGTGGTAGCCCTGAGGCGCTGCATGATACAAACACAGAGAGAATAAATATCCGATTTTAGTACCTTTAAATGACTAACTTTGTTGTCTTCCTCCCCGATGGCCCTGAGAAGAAAGTTTGTAATTAAGAATTTATGATGTTTAGCGTTTCAACAAGGCCACTGTCTCTCAGATGCTGCACAATGTGCTGCCGTGAGTGCCGCGCTGACCTTTCCGCGAGAGGCCATCCGTGGTACATGGCTGGCATTTGAGACGAGATCATTACAGCTCTGGTTTTAATTGAAGCCTTTATCCCAGGTGTAATCAGGGCTAAACAAACAACGCCAGGATCATCCAAGACCCAATTAGGCCTATGGGGAGTACTGTGCACAGAGATGCAATGCACTGCTTTCTTCATAATCAACTGAAACTAATACTTGATGTAGGAGCCGGATATCTCTACCTGTCACTGCAACTAATTGTCTGTAATTAGCGCAAGGCAGGGGTAATTTTGAGGGTCGGTGTTATTATGAAAAAATATCTTTGAGTACTTTATTCAAGTTTTGTATTGTGAGGGAAAAAAAATGCATGTAGATTGCCTTTATTTGCTTTCATTAAGGGCATTTTCACATGGGGGGGTTTTTCATGATAGCACTGGCACTTTTAATGTGGTTATCTAGCAATACTGCCATTATGCTAGCTTTACAACGCTATAATGCCTTCCCAGTGCACGATTTTAAAAAGCACGCGAGCGTTCTGGAAGCAAAAGAAATGTGACATGTAACCTCCCTGCAGTCTCACCTTTCTCTTTTTGTTTTTTTCTTTACACACGCTTCCAATCAGTTCTTCTGCTGGCTTCATGGTGGAACGACAATAAGCCCCCCTATGCTGACGTTGTATGTTTCATAGCGAAAGCAGGATAATGTTGCAATATTCTTGCCTGAAACCGGCTGAGTTAAAGAAGTATCAAAAAGAAAGTGAGTGTTTGGGAAAGAAGTGTTTATTATGAGGGTGTGTTTTCTTTTTGCCATCTTCTAATCAGTGTTGAAACAGAAGATTCCACAGCCGGAGACAAGGTGTTAATTTTTACACAATGCCAAAAGACCTCCGAATGACTCCACACCTCTGCGCCCTGGAGATAAGCAAAACTGAAACTGAAAAGAAAAAAGCATACCACTGATACTCCTCTGTAGTTAATTAAGTGACGAAATAAGCTTGGAAATCCCTTGAATCAAATTACACAACAAAGGCGGCATATGTACATTATACACACCACTGCCGCTGTGTAACGAATGGGCTTAATGCAATCACACATCTTTAATGAAATCATGTGAATTAATGTCTTAGATCTTTGCTTTTATGAATTTGCCTCCGGTGGCCAATGCACCAGGAAGTCAACGGAAATTATTCAGCCGTTGCTCTGTGGAACAAAGTCTATGTGTCAGCATATGCCTGGGAGGAAATGGGGAAGTAATAGGACAATGAGGGATGATGCACTTTTCCTTGATATTGCAATATACTGTGGCACGTCCGTGCATATAGGTGTACTTTTCATATGTTAATATATCTATTTTTGCCACAATTTCCATGCAAATTAGGCAATTACTGGTTCAATTACAACTTTTTAACATGGGGATCAAGTTTTTCTTTCTCCATTTATAGCCGTTATCCTTATTTGGAAGGTCTGGGTCATGAGGCACAAGTGGGTCACAGCAGTCGCAGGCATGTATAGTATCGGGGGCCAGCATATACATTTTTCAGTGTATTTTTGTAATCCTTGACTATTATTTTAAAGCACCATGCAACTGCAACATCTGTTTTTATTCTGATATGATGATAAATTGGGGTCAAGACGTGTTCGTCAAAAGAGACTGTCGAGTGCAGAGCTAACTGGTGTAAACGGGTTGCCACAGGCTGCAGGCCCATCAACATATTTGAGGACCGGGGGCTTCCTCCATAGACAAGACACCTTTGAGGAGAACTGTTACTGCAAGAACTCATGAGTTGCAAGACACTGAAAAGGCTATGAGAGTGAGGAAGTTGGCTCTACATTTATTGACTGTTATTGACACTTAAAATCAGTGAGTAACCATGACTATCGAATCGATGACAAACTTGTACACTTTGGGTGTGGTAAATCAGCGAAGGGGCGTGCCTGTGTACAATGGAAACAGCAAATATCAAAGTGTTATATATTCTATTAATAAGAGATTGAATGTTGAAAATTACTGAAAATTCCCATCCCTACTAGTTAATAAATTGGTTCCTAGTGCTTTATATGTCACTCATAACTGCAAGGCAACCTTAAATTAAGGTATATTTGGAAGAAGATTCCTCCAGTTGATGACTTCTGGAAAAGAGACGTACTGTACTGTAACCGGGCCAAAATCAACACTGACTCATTAACATTTACACCTGAACGCATCATGTATTGAAAATGTAACTGCTGTACAGTGCACATTTATTGTATTTCATTCATTGCATATTGACATTTAGAGATGTCACATTAAAAGTTGAGCTATCCTCAACTTTTTCCACAATCTCAAAGCTGTGTTTATGAAATGCTTGTACCTAAAACATTATTAAATGTTTTATTAACACTCCCAGCCATTTACAAATAATGACTATTACCAAAATCCAACCAATGCATAATATTGCATTTGTTTACGAAACATAAGAAAACGTATCCATGACATAGGAGTGACCAAGTATTCATACAGGAACAATCCATTAAAAGCACATGAAACTGTGAAGACAACTGCAGACGATGCGACATGGTTTTCAACCTTTATTCCTGGTTCTCAGCGCTTGTTCGATCTTGGAACTCATTGTAAATGGATGTGGAGTTGACTTTTCGCAGTGAGCGACTGAGAGGGACTGTTGCTCTGATAATGATAAAAAAAAAAAGTCAGCAGCTCATCAGATACACGGCATATACTCGACTCACCTACAACCCCGCCGGGGTTACGTTACCGACCTCTTTGTTGGCTAAATGTCAGTGCTCCACCTGGCTTCTATCATACACTGATACCCCTTGGCGGCACTCACACATCCCGCTGAGGTCCAAAGGTGCAAGCTCACTCGCTTGGTCTGTTTAAAGCCAAATCTATGGTGTTGCACATCTGTCAGGACAAGGTGACAGGTGAAGACAAGTCATACCAGGCTGCCTTTCATGTGAGGGTTAACCTTTATTTTTACAGTACGCGATTTATGTCAGTCCTTATCGAATTTTCAAGGAAAACAGGAACTGGGTGCACGTTAATTGAAGTTAGACAGACTCCAGTGTTGAGAAATCGAATGCCATGTGGATGTAAGCCAAATTCCGGGATTAAATGGAAAAAAAAAAAAAAAATGCATTTGTTTGTTTATCTCTATGATCTCAAGACTGTGAACAACTGATTAGCAAGATAACACCCCAGAGTACATGCTGAGTGAGAAACCTTGACAGTGTAAGCCACATCCACTGTGGTAGCTTTTTAGTTAGGAGTTCTTCATAAAAACTCCACTTGGCCAGACTTAACATAATGGTCCTGTTTGGACGTCAGTTTTTAGATGTGCTTTACTCACTTGAACCTGAACAGCTGTCAACCGTCGGCTCGACCGTTTAGGCAGGTTTTAATCATGTCCTTCAGGCGAAAAATACAGGAAATACGTGGTGCTGATCTTGGCTGGATATTTTCAAGCAAAAAGAAACAGTCTGCAGCAGCACTTTTCAATGCTTTAATGTCTCTCTGTTTTATGCTAACACTATCATCAAGTCATTTATCAGCACAGTTTAAATCTCAAGATATTGTTCATTGCTCATCGTGTACAGCTGTCAGCTACCTCCTTGGCAGTGATAGCTTTGAGGTTTTACCGAGCATCGTTCTAAGTGAGGTACAAAATAGAAAGCCAGTCCATTTTTATAGCATATCTTCATTCTTTTTAGCGAGGTCCGCATTTATAGGTTTACAGCACGATACACCACAAATGTTAAGCAAACAAGGTGTCTGCCTGTATCCATGGTGATGGCTGCTTCTTACTTATATGGAAGGAGTTTTCTTCTTTAGTTGCACTCTTTCACTGACTACAGATTGCCCTCCGCTGCTGAGAACACGAAATCTTGCAGTGCTAAGCAGGGGGAGACTGATTTGCAAGAATAGGGCCCACTTCCTGGAAGACTGTGAATCTTTGGCTTTGCAGCATTTGTTGTTCTGACAGTGCGTGACACGGTGTATTACGAGTTTTTCATTCAGCATTAAGCGTCAAATATTACATATACAGCATGAATATGAATTTACAGTTGTACTGATTTTTTTAACTGAAAAGTTCTCGGAAGGATATGGAGAAAAAAAGGCAACATTAACGGCAAAAAATAGTGCATAATTGCTTTTCATTTCATAAATTGAACCAAAAAAATGGAAAATATAAAACATAGTTGTGGCACGTCTGGGGACCCTACACACTCCCTTTGGCAGATATCACAGCTTAGAAATTCTTTTTGTAGCCAGTTAGTCTGTCAATTCTTGTATTTGGGATTTTCTCTCTACATTCTTCATTGCAAAAGACAGCTAATTCTGCAATATTCTCGGGCCACTGCACAGCTCTTTTAAGATCTACCAACCGGTTTTCGATGATGTTTAAATCTGGGGACTGTGAGGGCCGTTCCAAAACTTTCAGCTTGCGTCTCTCGAGGGCGTGCATGTTGGATTTTAAAGTATGTTTCAGATCATTATCCTGGTGTAGAACCCATCTTCTTTTAAGCTTCAACTTTTTTACCGACGGTCTGATGTTTATTTCCAGAATTTGCTGGTATTTAGAGGAATCGATTCATCCCTCTACCTGTGCAGTTTTTCCTGTGCCGCTGGCTGCAACACAATCCCATAGCACGATAGGTCCACCCCCATGCTTAACAGTTGGAAAGGTGTTCTTTTCATGAAACGCTGCTGCTTTTTTTCACCAAACATACGTTTGCTGATTGTGGCCAAAGAGTTTTACTTTATCATCATCAGTCCACAGCACTTTTTTCCAAAACATATCAGGCCTCTGTACATGTTCCATTGCAAACTTTTCATGCGGGATGTTATGATGAGGAAGCAGGTAAGGTTTTCTCCTACAGACTCTTTATGAAGGTCCTTTGTGTGTATCGCTGTACAGTGGAATGGTGCACCACCACTCCTGACTGTGCTAAATCTTCCTTTTCCATTCTGACCAGCTTCTGAGCAGTTCTCTCCAAGAGTTTTCTTGGTCTTCCAGATCTCAACCTGACTCCACAGTTCCGCTCAATTTCCGTCTCTTCATTATATTTTGCACTGTGCATCACTATCTTCTTGTAGCCTCCTATAAGCTGGGCATCAACAACTTTCTTTTTCAGTTTTTCAATTTTCATTTTTAAGGTCTTACACAGCTGCTTATAGGAACCCATGGTTGCTGGGTGTTTGCACAAGGTTTGAAGCATCCATGACTTGAGTAACAGCTTCACAAATTGTGTTGTATAGGTTTGGGCTGAGTTAATTGCACTGTGATGCCATTATTGAATCATCAAATACCAATCAAAGCACTTATGTCATTGTGAGCAAATCTAATGCAGGTGCACAACGACCCTTATTTCAGCCCCACAACATCCTAACGTGCTAAGTTGTGCAGGTAAACTGTTTAGTGTTTATTGGGTCCTTAGTGATCTGTTTGCTGAGGGCATTACGCAACATTTCATAAAGAGTTTAAGGTCACATCCAATCATCACATTACATTCTCTTTCTATATATTTATCTCAGCATGCTTGTCTCTGTTTGTAAGGGCACTTTGGCAACACAGCCACCTGGCCCACTTGAACAGCAACATCTACAATTTGCCATTAGCTAAACACTCAGAGTCCCTGCAAGCCCTGAGGTCGGTGTCTCTCTAAGAGCCACTCGTCTCTTTTTAGCCCTGAGCTATGCTGCAGTTCTGCCAGGAAAGCGCTTTGAGACGGCAGTTAGTAGGCACCCACAGATTGGCTCTACAGGTACTGCATCTGAAGACGGGTAAAAAAGACCTGAGGATATCCCTATGTCCAGCACAAACCCCCCTTCTATGAGTATCAATAATTCAAAAGGACAAAGTGTCTGATACATGAGAGTCAAATGCAGTTTGCTTTCCCCCTCCTGTGTCAATATTTTGACAGCGAGTGCAAAGAGGGGGAGGAATCCGAAGGGACTCTGCCATGTAAAGTGTTCTTTCATGTTCTGCGAAGTGCGCGCTACCTCTCCCTCTAAATCCATGAAATGGAGAGTTAAGAGGAAGAAGCCACCGTGCGGGTACAGTCTGTTCGAACTGACTGACTAACTTAACGACTGACCGGTTGTGAAAATGACGGAGCTTCGTGCCGCCAGTGCCTTCTCCTCTCCGGCTGCTCCCGCTGCCTGTTTCTCATTCTTTATTCTTCCTCCATCTTTTAGTGCTTTTTTTTTTTTCTTGCACTGTTCACACCCTCACCTCCCTCACAAAAGACAAGAGCAGATGGAAGGTTATTAAACTTATGAGAAGGAGAGAGAATAACACACTGGGAGACGGAAGCCGGAGCCGCGGAGATGAAGGGGATGACAATAAAACAAATGGAGAGGAGTGTACAAAAGGTAATGAGGCCAAAAGAAAAGGAGCAGCTGAAAGGAGTGTGATAACAAGATAATATGCTACTGCCAGTGCAGTCCTGAGTTAAAATAAATGGTTTCTCTCCCCTTCAACAGTGTTCAATTGTCTTACTTTTTGGAGCATTTTGTACAAGTCAAAGGCGAGTAAGATGCTGTTTTTGGATGTTAAAAAGCACAGATTGTTGTACCATATAAAGCACTATTCATCAAAGCTAACGATCAGCATTAAAAGCAGGTACCGGGAAGGCTGTCATCCACATTTGGGGTGCATGTTGCAACTAATCACTTAAGTCTTCTTCCAAAAGTATCTCTGTGCTTTGATGCACAAACATGAACGCACACACACATAGAGGCACGGAATGAGAGGAGGGTATAAGTCACCAACACTCCTTTTAATTATGCTGTGAAGTTTTACCCAGATGCCCTAGTTATTCTGCGAAGCTGGGGAGGTGGCGGAGTCTTCAGGGACAGCCAGTGCTCCCCGAAGTGGGCGAAGGAGGATGGTAGATGTCCCTGGTGGCACTGGTGGCGGGGGGGGGCGTCAACACTCTTATGGGGGAAATCAAATCAGGACCTTGTTTTCTCCTTCTTTCTGTTCCCTCTCCAACCGACGATAAGAAAATAAGACAGCGTCTCAGAACCACTTCTGTCTTTCTTGGAACATGATAACACTGGAATTAAATAAATAAAAAATGAGAATGAAGCCCTCAGAATGGCGATTAGTGTTTGCCAGGCTGTTTCTTGTTATCATTATGTTCTTTTTTTTTTCCTTGTAAATCAATATGATTTCATTCAGTTTGTTGGAAAAAGGGTCTTTTAATCAAGGGAGTTGTGAAATGTAAGAAACATGTTTTAACAAGGGGAGTTTTCTCTTACAGGCATTGACTAAATTCTACAGTGATCTGGGTTAGTGCAGGTCATCTCCAGAGAGCCCGCCTTCTCCACAGGGGACACAACAATCCGCCAGGCTTGAAGTTCTTTACATTGGCACAAAGCATGTACCTTCTTTACCTCTGTCATGGGATTTTTTTTTTTAACATTATCTTTATCTTTGGTGGCGTTTGTTAAGTTGACATGAGCGCCGTATGGCGAGTTTGTGCATTTAAGACGCGTCTTTGAGTTGAACTTGGAACATTTGTTTGAGCAATCCTCACGGAGGAGTTACTGTCTGAGAAGTTCAGGATAAGAACACTCAAACATTCTCGCATGAGAGTCATTTTTCTTTTTTCAATCAATCACACTGAGAGATGTTGATGTCTCATGCTCTTCTGTGTTCCTAACTGGCTGTTTGTGTGATTTCTTTTTCAGCCGACACGCTGATGCAATCAGAATAGAAGCTTTGTGCGACTTACCAAAAAGAACAGATTAAAGCTCTTGCAGAACCCTGTGTTTTTCTGCTTCTGATCAGATCACTTTCAAAAAGCCCCACCACTAAATAGCACTGTGTTTTAGCTTAGCATCTGACCCTCTCCCTCCCAAAGCCACTGACTGCAACCCTTCAGGTGACAAAACAGTCTGGCTGCTGACACCAGGCCTCCTTTATCACACCAGATAATTTGCTCGGTATTATGAATCATATTAGAATTAATTAATATGCTGGTCATCCCCACACTCATCGTTCCAAACGGCAGTTCTGCATCTAATAACCTGTGTCTCTTTTTTCATTAATTTTATTTATTCTTCTCTATTTGTTTCCTGTCTCACCAGTTATTGAGCTGGGTCAGGATTATTATGGTCCATGTAGGCAGTGGAGCAATAATCTCAGCAATAATCAACAGCTTGTTATATTACTAGGTATTCAACCAAGAGCTGTAGTAGTAAATTAGACAGTGTATTATCATGTGTCGAGTGTAATATTGTATGAAATACCTGGGACAGATGACAGATTACACATTTTACCATATACCCTTCTAATTAATCCCACAAATGATTATTGACATATAAACACAGCGGAATTTCAGTTTTTCATTTCCCTTAAAAACCTCTTATGAAAACCATGTTTTTGACCTTGTTTACATGTCCATAAAGTGTTTTTTTATGTATTCTGACACACGTCATGACCAAAATAAACAGTCATTATCAGGGCTGAGCATTTCTGGCTGTAATCGGCCAATGACAAAAAACCCAATGAGACAGCTTGGGTTTTCCAGTAACCAATCCGGACGTCTTGCAGGGGTGGATCTTAATGATGTTAGAACTTGCCACTGTGCAGTATATAAAAATCGAACTATGAAAGAGTCTGTAAACTCTGGCTGTAGGTGAGGGGCAGAGCACTGAGGGGAGATGGGGCAGGACTAAATTAGAACATCAATTCCCAAAACTTAGAAGCGTTAAAGGTGTAAAATTATGTTCAAGCACTTCTAAGGCCACAAAGGGATTGTTTATTTTTTTGAAAAAGTAAATGTATTATTTTTACAAAACAGACATTTGTTTAATCAATGGTTTAATAAATACTTGGAACGGGACTTTATGGGGAAAAAAATACTTTTTGATAAAGAAAATAAATTTTGTTAAGTGCTTACCTCTGCCAAGGCCCACAAGTTCCATTGAAATGTCTGGATCCCCTTTACTTGGTTCCAAACCAAAAAGTAATGGGTTGTCTCTTGGCCCATTCCCCATTTTCCCACCCAGTTTAGTTAAAATCTCTCCAGTAGTTTTTTGCGTAATCTTGCTAACCATCAAACCTAACACCCAGCAGTGAGGGGTGAGAACCTCATTGATACAGGTAAAAAACACTTCTGTGCAATAAAGACTGTGTAAAGCAATGTTGCATATTAAATTTGTCAGGATAAACAGATGGCACAGCAGTGCAATGTTGTGATTTCACACTGTGTATAATTTACAGCTCCAGTGATAGCTACTGTCATACAGCTAAAGCCCCATACTGCTGTGAACCCAGCCACAGACTCATCTGAAAACATGAAAAAATGTAATTATAATAATAAATTAACATCCGCAGCAAACATCGAGCCACAGGATTCTTTTTGGCACGCAGGGATTTCGCTGCGTTCCGATCGCTCCTCATCAGAAAACCACATTTCTATCGCGTCGCCTCTTGTCGCATTTGCTGCCAACACTGCTGAGCACCCCAACTTCAAAAAGCTTTCCCTCTTACTAATGAGCAAAGGAAGTATCTTCCCCGCCCCCCCCAAACAAATCCGCACAGCACCACCTTCTCTGAAATGCTTTTCCCTTTTTCTCTGTCTTCCAACCCACCCCCTTCATCCCTCCACCCCTTTGCAATTGAACTCTGAAGTGCCGGCACGCAAATCAAGCGCTAATCCATTTGAAGCTGACAGAGCGTCCTGATTATGGCGGCGGCTTTCTTCTTCAAACGTCTTATCACCATCATCTACACAGGAACACATGTCAAAACATGAAAGAGCTCCCAGGTTCAATTAGCTGATCAATTGTTTGTCGGATGTGCCAACAAACATGAGGGCAAATTGTCCTATACACACCTGAACCCTGGATTTCAAGCCACAGAATTAGCCTGAAGGGACGGATTCAAACAGACAAACACATGGAGCACATTTGTCTGTGGAGAGGGGTCGCACAGCCCATTCACAGCCTAATTCCAGTCACTGTCACTTTCTCGTTCAATCACTGATATTTAGATATTAAAATTTGCAGAATGAGATGGAAAGCCTTGTGTCTACATATGAAAGAGGGAAGATGGAAGGCTCGGATGAATCACTTTCATGATTAAAGCGTCTTTCTTCCAGACTGCTAATGAAGCTGCAGCAGTTCACAAAGTCCATATAAAACCGGGAGCTTTATACATCTCTAAAACAGTAAAATATTTATTTATTTATTTACCAGTGACAGTTTTAATATCCATAATTCCAAATTTCCTGCATTATTTGACAATACCACATAATTATATCTTGCCATGTCATTTTTTCATCATTATTTTATTTCTGTTTATGACAACTATATATATATTTTTTAATCCTTTTATAGGACTGTAGCTCTTAATGCTATTAGTCCTAACAATGGGAAAAAAGCCAGCCAGAGGTGCAAATCCAGGCTGTAACAATTAAGACGGTGCCAGAGTGGTGTAAAACATCTAACACTCTCCCAGAATGTGAAAGAGAACAGTGAAACAGCTGAGCGTTTTATTCTGGTTTTACGAAACCCACGGCTGAAGGCTTGGAGCTTGTCAGTGTTGACATATGCAACATAGAGACTCAAAGGCTTTAATATTTGCTACAGAAATCCTGACAGTCTGAGGTGACTAAAGCGGCATTTTTATTTGAATCAGTGTTTTTTTGCCACTTAGGGCAGATGTCCATTACAAGCTGCACATGACACATTATGGTCGAATAAAGTGGCTGGTTCACGTTTCAGCAAGCAGAATTCCAATTTACACATCCAGCGGACACCGAGAGATACTATCATTGTTTTGAAGCATGTCTGGAGACCTGACAAACTCTTCAACTAATTCTCAGGAAAATTCTCTTTAGCATCTACTCCTTTAAGATGTTAACTTATCTCGGCCTCTGTATGGCGCTTGGCAGGCCGTGTAATGGCTTTAAGAGTTCACCCTAGAATCAGAATATATTATTTATCCATCTGTTTCAGTCACAAAGAGTTAGCATTACGCTGCAAACATTACAACAAATAAATTAGCATCCCGTATTCTCCATTCTACACCACCGAGACCGCAAAAGAAAGACTGAAATCTTCACTGGAATCAAAACTCTAGCAGCCGGAGCTCATCCCTCATGGACCAAATTGCCAGAGCAAGAAAAATACTTTCCTTCCAAGCACTCTGTCGAACTGGGCCTAGCATGAAACATAGTCTAGCACAGATAAGATGGATTTGCCGTTCCATGCTGGTAGGTTCCCACAGACCTGTTTTTACGGGCATGTTCAATTTTTGCATCAAAAAACATGAAGGAAAACAAAAAAAAAAAAAAAAAAACAAACAAAAGAAAATCTGCATGAAAGTTTTTACACTTGTGGAAAACTTGACTGGAACAAGGAAGGAGTGCAGCGGAAACGGATTAAGTGAATAAATATAATAATATAATAATAAATAACGTTTAGAGATCATGTGACTCAAACATCACCCGTCGCCTGTCTTCCACTGCAAGAAAAAAGCAACGGCGGCAGTGGCAGATAAAAAAAAGGTACATATTTGTAGTATTAGCCAACTTTTAATATTTCCAATATCCATTGTGCTTTATTTGTTGCATTTTCTTTCCTCTTTTTTTCGTTGGTTGTGCTCTTTAATGATGTCATCAAGTTTATTCTTATTCGGTAAAGTAAGTTTGTCACCTGCTGGCTGTATTGATGAACTACATCCTAAAAATCGCATTACTTTGGTGAATGGAGACACACATAAATACACATTTTGTTCTTACGATTTTTGGAAAATTTAGTTAAAATTTGCAGTACATTTGAATAAAAACCCAGCTACTGTCAGCTTTACTGTTGTGACCACGGTAACGTTATCAGTAATGGTAGTTAACTCCAGAGAGATCCAGGGTCTTGTATGCAGCTAACCATCTTTTGTGCAAACCTGAAAGCGCAAACCTAACTCGTAATGTTTCACATACATTAACACACGTGTGGTCTAAACCAGCACATGATCTGAGAACTCCCTAACAAAGAAGCACACAGTGTAAATGTCTTCGCAAAGTTTTGACCATCAATATTTATTTCACTGTCTCTGTATTAAGAAACATTCATAAAATAGCTGAGATGTGTGTAGAAAATAAAACTAATTACAGAACAAAATGGCTACTACATGCCAAGCTCATTATACATCGTGACCTTTGCAATTGCTTCGTCCAGCACTTCCCAGAGTTCTTCTTTACATGTAGACTCTCTTTTATTTCTGTGATGTGTGATTTCTGTGATGATCCCATGATGCCCCATTCATATTCATGTCTGGACTCTGTGGAGGCCAGTTCATGACTTAGAGTGTTTTATTAGCTGTAGCTGTGAGCATTAGCATATCTTAGCCTATGCACCCAGTTCCCCATACAAAAAAGCGGTTTGTTGGCCCCTACCCTTCCATAAAGACTATTCCTGATCATGTTTCTTCAGACAGAAGGGTCATTTTGGCATCCCAGTGAAACTGCCAGCTGCTATGCTAGGTCCTTGTTTTTCCGGTTTTTCAGAGAAAGAACTCAGATTTTGAAAGTTGGCCTTCCACTCCTCTTTTGTCCTTGACTCTTCACATTTCTTTACAACAGCTTGAAACCCATATTTTGAGTATCCAGTTTGTTCGCTGATTTCCCTTTGAGAGTCACTTCGCTGGTGATAAAGTTATGATCATGTCTGTTGAACTCCATGATCTCTGGCATTTTAATGGCATGACGTGAGGTTAAAGTGAGGTTAAAGTTGGACTTGTATTAGCGTGCTTCAGATGAGTTAAACTCGCACAACATGGGTATTTAAAAAACAACCAAATTTAGCTCAGTCAGTAAGAAGCTTTAAACAGGTCTTAAATAAACCTGGTGTAATACAAAAAAGGACTAGTGCAGAAATCTGCCCAAAAGTTCAACATGCAACATGCAATAACTGTGAAGGAAGGTCACACTAAGTGCTTGCCACTTTAGCCAAGTTTTGTGTGATTTATTTATTTTTTTCAGGCATGTATGCATATGTCCTGGTATTTTGTGGTTGTATTACAAAAAATAAATTGAGAAATAAACATAAAGTATATGGTTGTTACAACATTTCTAAAACAGCAAATGACTGAGACTTTTAGAAAGTACCGTATGTTATTACTCTCAGTTCTCCGCCATTTTGTCATTTTTTGTCATCTCTGCCAACGGTAAATTGAATTTAAGATTATGTATTTGGAAACATATAACTTAATCTTTGTAACAATGTTAAAATTAGTGTGTAATCACCCTAAATCAAAAACCGTGGTGTGTATGCAACCTTGAAATAATCAATTTATATCTACATGGGAGTGGGTCTCCGCTGCCACATGACTACAGTAGCCAGGAAAAGACGAAACATGCTTGAAAACACATTTTGAGTTTGTGTAATGTAGTGACATTGGAATACAACCAACAAAAAAGAGTCAACCCAGTTAAAGGCGACAGAGAAGAAGGAGTAGAAGGGGTTGTTTTGTCAGCAGTCTGATGCAAGTTTTGTAATCTGCTAACCTTCTCCTACGTGCTACGAGAGGGAGGGGGCTGCATGGCAGCACTTTGCCGCTTGCATTCTGTTACCTCACCTTTAGATGGCGCTTATTTTCACACACCGGCCCTTTAAATACGCTTCTATTGAACTGATCTAGCTGGCTTTACTGAATTAGCTATCTTTCTCCTCTTCAAAGGTGATGCCCCAAGGTGCTCAAATGTAAATTACATCCCATACTTAAGAATTATATCTGAGAATATATTGTTGTAGTTGACTTTTTGCCTAGCAATGTAGAAAGAAAACAGTTCCTACATGAAATGCGTTCTGTGCATTATCCTGAGTGGACAGGTTATGATTTCTAAAAAGCACAGCGACTAAACTACTATCTCTTCCATTGTGTTATAAAAGAGGAGGCAGACGTCGCTGTGGCCAGTGTCAATCAAACTCAACTCACACAAAAACATGTGGTTGCATGAATAACAGTACATGTAGAAATAATATGTTTCTGATTTTGAACCTTTAAAGCTTTTCTCAAAAAAAAAAAAGCACAGCAGCCTGCTACAGCTAAAACTACGAAGTGATGTCGATAACAAACTGAGACAGTAAGTTGCGAGCCGTAATATCCAAACGATGATTTGATAATGTGAGTGTTCCTTCCCACATTAATTCCCGTCATCCAAGGTTCATGTAACGCCTCCAAATATATGACAAATTTATTTATGCAGTAAAGACTTTTCATTATGCAAAGCGGACACCCACATAACCTCTGCCACTTCTTTAGTCTATACCACCTCACAGAATCCTGTCAATTCCTTAAAAACCTCCTCTTCCTCCAAATGTGTCCAACTGTTGCCTTACTTTCAGTGACCGCTCACGCACTTCCCCTTGCTGAAGCCGCTCCCACACCGACCACAACCTCCCTGTTAAACAGGGACCAAGTCTGGCCTGTTAAAGATGCTCCTCCAACTCAACCTCGCAGGTCACATCCATTATTCAGCTCCGCTTCCTCATGCGCATATTCTCACCTGTGCCATCATTAACTAATTAGATTTCAAATGCTAAATGACACTGATTACTTTGCTTAATAGTCATTAGTGCCGAGGAACTTTGTCACCACTTTTACCATCCTCTCGCACATTACTCCCTGCTGCCTCATCCGTCTCTGTCTTCGTCTGTGACTCAGCATCTCTGTCACCGTCTCTCTAACTCAAGCTCCCTCTCTCATTTTCTCACGTCCCTCTCACCACTCCTCCACCACTTGACGAATTCCTCCCTTTCTCTCCCTTGCCGCGCCTTCTCTTTATTCTGTTTTCACCCAAATTCTCATTTGCTCCCCTCACTCTCATATTTTACTGTTCCTCCATGACTTGGCCTCCCGTTCCCTCCCTTAACCTCGCTCACTTTCTCCCACTTTCTTCGCAAGCAATAAGTCACAGAGATCAAAGGGAGGAGGAGATGGAAAGAGGCAAAGCTCACCCCCACGCACATATCTCCCCATGCACTTTTTTCTTTCCCGCTCTCTAGCTGCTAAATCTAAGTCTGTCTTCCTCCAAACATCTCCTTGCCATGCTCATTCCCTCTCTTCCTCCCTCTTGTCCCCTTCCTCTTACACTTCCCCCACCATCTCACTTGCGCTGCCTTTTTCCTGTTACAGCCCATCTCTCTTTTACCCCTTTTCTCCTTGTTTCGCTCGCCTCTGGTATGGATATATGTTGTTAGAGCTGACATCAGTCTGGGGAAAAGATGAAATAAGAAGGGATGGGAGGAGAGAATAAAGACTAACTCCCACGTACAGTACATGGCGATGCTCAGCCCCCAGAGCTGCCAAGAGGGCCAGCCATCGCTGCTCTCCTCATGATCCAACAGCCAGTCTAGTGTCTGTGTCTTGGTTTTCATTCTTTCAGCCGCAAAGCAGGGGAGTTAGCTGTTAGCACATGTTCACACACAACACGAGCGCACACCTCAACAAATGGCAATATAAGCATACAGAAGTTATTTATCCAAGTGCGGGAAGGCACACAGAACTACGCACTACACACCTCCACACACACACACACACACACACAAACTCTTTATATGTTAATAAAGTCCCTCTAGACTTTCTTTGTTCTCCCAGCTGCTTCATCCACCCCTTTCTATTTCCCCTAGAGTGTTGTACAGTCTCAAAGCACAAACAGAAATACACATACAGCACATGTCATGATCAAGAGCAGCAAAAGTGTGTGTGTGTGTTTGCATCTCTTTGAATGTCCATTTAATGTATTCACAAGGGCTGTGTGCGAACACACATTGTTTGCACAACTTCAGAAAAATATTAGCTGTACCGCAACATGATGACATTCCAAGCACAGCGGTGCAAATCTCTCCAGGGCACCGCAGGAGTTCTATGTGATAGGTTGCTCAGACTCCCCCAAGGACCACCATGGGACACATCATCAGAGCCTCTACATTCAGCTTTGTTAATTTATTTAGTCCTTTTTCTCACCGCTGGGACTCTCCTGTTAGCCACCCTGAGTGTGAATCCCTGCGCCGAGTTTGATGCCCCTTGAGGAGCCCCAACAGGACGAATGTTGCAGGTGGACCAAGTGAGCGGCCAAGGTTGAGCAATGTTAAAATAGAGGCCACGCTGCTCATAAAGACCAGTGATGGAAATTGATTCTGAAAGATTGAGGAGATATGGGTTTTTAACGGAGGATCAGATTGTGACAGCGTGCGTTGCCTGGGCGCAACACACACACACACACAGAAGGAGACACGCAGGCATGCTGTGCATGGCACCCATGCTTTTAAAAGACACACCATGATGCAGCGCAGCTCTGCTTAACCTGCTGCTGTTTTCTCCCTTCATGTCTCAGCTGCAGCCTAGAGAATAGACGATGCAAGAGGTAAAAGAAATGAAAGAAAATAACAATAACAATAATAATAATAATAATAAAGACAGAGAAAAATAATGCGGGCCAACAGTTTTATTTACCAATCTTCCCCCGCCTCTGCCGCTTCTTCCTCTCATTTTTTTCCTCCCTTTCCAATCAAAGTTTCAGTGCACAACAATAAGACTGCTTACTCTCTCAAAAGCTGTTTAAGTGAATTTCACTGGCTCACCGGGGAATCGCCCCACTGAGGCTTTTGAAGGCATTGAGGCAGGGAGAGAAAGTAATTACTTTTTTCCCTAAACAGAAGTGGGGCGCGGCATGGTCTACGTGCGAGTGCGTGCGCGTGAGAATGAATTCGTTTGGATGCGTTTATGTTGTTATGTGTATGTGTGTCATGTGTTTGTTTGCATGTGTAAGTGTGCAACCATGTGTTTGTGTGTGAGTCCAAGAGACACACAGTAAGAAAACAACGAGCCTCTCAAACTTGAGTGGAAAAACAAAGCCTGGCGAGGTTTTTAATACAGCCTATGTGTGTTTCATGGTTGTATGTCACTTTACAACAGTGTGAGAACTGGATAGATCTTTTTTCCTTTTAGCTTTTTGTCACAAGAAACCAGGACTGGAATTTGCTACCTTTGTATTACAATCAGGGTGCAGAGTCTGTGTGATGAATGTTCAATTTACAACACTTACCTCATGAAATCTGGGTTTTTACCAAAATAATGCAATCTAAGAAAATAAGCAGCCAACATTAGCTAACAGGCAAAATCTTCACATAGGAACATGGAGTTTGGAATAGACTCACTTCACTCAGTGTCACACTGAAAGGGGTCAGATGAGTTGATTAAATCCTTAGAACTAGGCTGTAATCAAATCTGGCTACTTAGCTGCAGTACATACTGATTTAGCAGGGTTAAACAGTAAGACGTCCAAAAACATTCTGAATAATCTCCAGTTTGACTTCGGCCAATACTTCATGGAAGCAAGAACTGCAATTAAAACATTATGGATCTAAAGCAACAGAAATAATGTACCAAGAGAAGAAGATCCAATTTGGGTTAAATTTGCAGCTGTGAATCAGGAGGCTACTAACGGTTTTTGAATCAGTCAGAAAATGTTAACTTTCACTCTCCATAACTGTCTCAGCCTAGTTCAGGCGGCAAGCTGAAAGCTGCATACTTTGATGGGTGGTATGTAGAACACAGTTTCAAACACAGCACTAGTTTCTGTGCCAGTCAAAGAACAGCACATACACCTGCTGTCCAGTTCACACCTGACCATTTCTGTGGTAGGGCCCACACACTGGCAGTTATGATAAGGCCCAGAGAATGACTTCACATATACTAGTAGCTGAAATAGAATAACTTAATACGGTACTCCAAGGATCAGGACTCTTGGGGGAACCGAGACTGGAACTGTTGCTGTGTGACATTGAACCAAGGCAGGGTGGTTTGGATAGGGCCTAACTTTAGGGGTTTTCTTGGTAAATCCATTAGGTCCATTAGGTAATCCATTAGGTAAATCCATTAGGGAGGTCTTAATGCCCTGCAAATATTACGTGGGCAGTCTGGCCTGGCATTGTCTTTGGAGTGAGACTTGACAGAAGTCCTCTCCTAATTTTTGTTTGTACTCCGGACTGCAAAATGCTTTCATCCAGTAAAGTCGTTTAAGTGGATAAAACAGAATCTGGCTAAGTAGGTGCAGTACAGTACAGTTTATTCAACGGCTTCAATATAAGTATCAGAAAAGCATTAGCCCTTTCAGAGTCTTAGCTACATTATTAACTAATGCTTCTTAGTGACTGACATTGAAATCAATCTGCAAAACATTGACAATGTAACTTTACATTACTTTACAATATGAATTCCAACTGAACAAACAAGCAAGCTTGCAGATTACTAAACGTAATGTTTTGTTAATTTCTTTTTTATGTAGAACGTCTAATCTCCTGTACGTTAACTAAATGATGCATAAAACTGATTTTGCAGTCACATAAATGCTTGATGACCCCTTTAATTTTGATGAAGGCAGAGGAAAATCAATCTGGCACTGACTGGTCAGACAGCAAACAAAACAATTCATTATAGTAATATTCATCAAGTATGAATGCAAATCAAAGGAATTTGCACATATTTTACTACATTCTCACAAAATTGTGACACATATATGCAACTCACATGTTCATCCATGTGCTCAGATTTGTGTCAAAGCCCTTAAGGATCTCTGCATTGAAATCTGTCTTGTGTCATATCATGTCATGCCATAGCAGCCCAAACTGAGCCCTTTCACTAAAGCCGGGTTCTGGCTGCTCTTAGATCGCTGTTTCTTATGTAAATCCATGTGACACTAGCACTGTTCTCTGACATGGCCCTCATTTTCTCTGCATCTGTAAAGGCACAGCTCTTAGACTCAGGCATCTTGCCGAACATTTTGTTACTATCCCCTATTTTTTGCAGGCCATTTCTTTTCAGTTTACTTGATTTGCTTCTCTAAACTTTATTTTGGTGACTTTGAGTAACCGTTCCACTTCTTTTATCTGAAAATGTTGGAGCAAAGTTCCTTTTAAACCTCCCACAGCAAAGAACAGAGTGACAAGTCGAAAACCAAGACTGGTTGATGACCAACAGTGACAGATGCTACATTAGGCTGTGCTTTTCACCAGGGAAAGAATTGGCTAGCAGTTTGCTGCCAGTTACACTCGGAGATGAAGGGTTGGTGCTTGGTGTGTCAAAGACTTTTGTACTTCAAGGATTTTGGACAATTTTTGCAAAAATAAACCTGTTAAGAAACCAGATAATTTAATGTTTTTTTCCAAGGACAGATGCCACCCACTCTCCTTGGTTTTCCACATACAAAGGACTCGATTGCATCGTTTATTATCACAGTTTGGGGACAAACAGATGATCCTAATTGACTTTTATTTTTGAAATGTGGATATGTCTTTCCAATTTGGAGCAAACATACCAGTATTTTTATTGCCCTATAGTAAACATGACCTATGTTAACTCAGCAAGTTTCACATGAAAACATTTACTCCTGTGTGTACATGCAATTACACGACATTCTTACAGAATCAAATCTTGATAACGATCAAGGGAAAACTGCAGTTTACTGTCATTAAAAGCTGTGCAGTGGGATTAAAATTTTTTTTTCAACAAACTGGATGATTGACTGAACCTGTAAATCAAATAAATTGTGAAGATACTTTTCCCATCTAGAAGGAACTACTTCATTAGCACCATACACAACTAAGCGGCTGTATAATTTGT
Organism: Mola mola; assembly: GCA_001698575.1. Classification (NCBI taxonomy): domain Eukaryota; kingdom Metazoa; phylum Chordata; class Actinopteri; order Tetraodontiformes; family Molidae; genus Mola; species Mola mola. Next base: position 5,839,682 of record KV751323.1, on the reverse strand, counting down.
CACAGCAATTTGAAGATGTCCGTAATGATTTTTTTCTAAGAACCTTGAAGACCCTTAATGATTTTCATTGGGAAGTAATGTTGTCAAGACGGCAACAGCAGGGAGAAAGATATAACAAGTTGAAGCAGACAAACAGACTATTAACTCTAGAATTTTGCATGTTTAAGCCTATTTGATGCCAAGTAGAGAAATAAAAGCACCCAGGCTCAGGCTACTTCATCAGCCATTGATTTACTTTGATTTGTTTTCAACCACCTACTTTTCCACGAGTGTTCAGAGACTTCAGTGGACCACTTTAGACTCAAACGCCTACTTGTCTGCAGTCTTTTTTTCAGCCACCTGCTATTACCCAATTCTGCTGCTTCCGTCACTTTAACTAATTACCAGAGGCACTTCTTCACATGTTTTTGAAGTAATCCCTACAATACTTTCATGTTTGTTTCTATTCCACTCCTCTCTCTAACTCATCCCATTGCATTGGTCTATTTTTTTTTTTTTTTTTCTGTTTCTACATCGCCTTCCTTACTTGGCTTTACTCTGTCTTAATTCACCTTGCCATCTTTGGCATGCTGGGATCATGGACAAACTCATTCTTCAGTAAATACAAGTACAAGTAGATACGATATAAGTTCATTGAAGGTTGTCAAAATGTTACATGAGCAGGTATTTGTATCCTAAATAGAGCTAAATGTTGCGTATACTGAATGACATTGCTTTATAATAACCCCATGTATCATATGAAATAATGGAATGTAATGTACTTGTACACATTTATGTACTGTATGTACAATTTTGAGGTAGTTATAGCTCAAAGGCACTTTTCTGCTGCTTTAAACTACCTTTCAGTTAAATTTTGGAGGCAAATATTGTACTTTTACTCCACTACGTTTATTCAATAACTTTACTTCTCTTATGGCTCTTTGCAGATTACATGATGCATCAGATAAAAATCATCAGATGTGATAATTGGCCAGACTGTAAGCATTCAACCTGGAGTGTTCAGTATAGTGCATACATGTAAATACATGTACAGTCATTGTCACAAACTTGCTTTTAATATCAGAAACAGATTTTTCAGAGTTTTACTGAAGTGGCATTCAAATAGTTCACTTTCACTTTTCACAAATTAGTTTGTTAACACCATCTCTTTATTTTAACTCAAGTGTCAGTTGGACTGATTTTCACAACACTCATCAAATGAAAAGAAACTTAGTTAAGGAAAACAGTGAATAAATATCACAAAAAAACCAAATCTTTAATTCTTGAAATATTAGAAACCTTCAACCGAAATGTGTCATTGGGGTGATGGAGCTCAGAGTTCCTCTGTTGCATGTACAAACTTTGATCAAGGCCTTCTTTTTGAGTGGAAGATGGACCTGGATAATGAATTGAGACAAAGGTCAAAAGCTTGTCTCTTTGAATGAAAATAGCATCAAAAACATCCCTGGCATTAGGGTTTCCTGATTGGACTGTAGATTTGTTTAACATTGCTTTTACGTCTGTATAAAATTACTTTGCATGAATTGGGATTTGAATGTCATTGATGAAGGACAAAATTTGTCTTCCCACCTTCTAACTGCTGGAACTGACCACACTTCCCACAGCTTGTTTAAATTTAAAAATCAGAGCCCATTTCTGTTTGGGTCTTTTGAAAGTAGCTTTTCTTTTGTGGCATGAAGGCAACATCTTCCTTCCTGAATGAATTAATAAATTAATTATACATTTAGGATTCATCTTGGAGGACAGTGCTTCATTCAGTTAGATCTGTGCCAGTGCTGAAAAAAGGTCCAACTGAACCAAATGTCATTGTGGAAAAAATGGGAAAGAATGCACCAGTATGGAAATTCTGTGCTGGTACAGTATTTAAAGTAACATTTTAGTTTATATTCCTTACTAATATCCATATCCTTTTGTGTCATGGAATAAAAGAAATCTATGTATGAAAAATAATTTCATTGAATTACAATGTTAAGCCCCACCCTTGCAAGTCATTAGGATTGGTTCCTAACGCGTACTATGTAGACGAATCAGATGGGCTCTTTCAAGCTGCAGTCAGGTGTAGTTTACCAGATGTAGCCAGTGCAAAATTAAAGAGATGCAACAGATCATTAGTAATGAATGCCACCATTGTGTACAGTCAACCACGTCAAAATTGACCAATACCAAAGGGTACATCTCTATTATTGGTATTTTTAAACTAAACATGTAAGATGTTACTACGCCCAGGATGTTGTGACAGCACCCTCATGAAATGGTAACATTGATAGCAGAAGGGAAGGAGAATTCTAACCGAAGTAGCTAATCACTGGTAGGTTTTATTCCTGTGAGTCAAACAAAGTTCAATTAGAGATGTTGTCATGCTCCTAAAGCGTAATAAAAACATACCTATTTAACTGATTCCCCTCATTGCTGTGTGACATTGACGACTCTTTGGCAGCTCTACTCTACAGAGCTGCCAAGGAACCAGTCTACAACTTTACTGTCTCGGATGTAATCATCATTATTACCATCAGTTTAAAATAGCTCCTTGCTTGTAATCATGTGATTGACTGGCAACTGTCCAGGCTCTACCCCACCTTCTTCTCTAGGATAGGCTGGCTGCTTTTTTTTTTTTTTAATGAATCTGGCAAATTTTATCATTGTGCCATTTTTTTTTTTTTAAAGGGAAAGTCTAATTTTTCAACAAAAACACTAGCCATCAGAATAATTTCAGACGTGGTATAATATGTATAGCTCTGAAAATGGCTTTGAAGGAAAGATATTTCTCACAACAGTGTAAAACTGTGAGTTAAACCTGCACGCTACACTGGGCTTGACTAGTTAGTCAACTCAAACTGAGTGACACCATGCCATGCCTCTTCCACTTAGCCATGCTCCAGCTAAGACCTGCCACTCTCTCTCCCCCCTCTCTCGCTACATGACACTTGCTTGGTTGGCTTCCCATCTACTCCTCTCTTCATCCTGTCTTCATCCTACAAAGAGCCACTCCCACGTGCTCCCTGCATGGCAGTATTCACACCCTCTTCCTCGTCCTTTGTTGACAACGATGACCTCTTTCCCCCTCATTTATCCCATGCCTCATTTCTTCTCCAGCTACGATCTGTCCCATCCCCGCAGCACACGTAGAGGCTAATGTTAATACAGTTGGTGAATCCGGGGGGGCAAGGAGCTCAAGGCGGGCATGGAGACAAAGACAGTGATAGACGCGGGCACATGCATATGTATGAATACACACACATATGCATAATCTCAGGAAAGAAATGGTATAAATATACACACAGCGTGCACACAAACCGTAAGCCAATGCAGAGCTCAAGACGCACACACATCGAAGAGAAGGGATAGAGAAATGTCACCGCTGACACTTATGTGCTCTGTCAGTCACTGAGATGCAGGAAACATGCATTGGTGTTGGATTATGTTAGCATGCATGCATGCATCAAACGGTGTACACATTTGTAAGTCTCACTTAATGTATTTTCTTCCCGTGCATAGTAATGAGATATCTCATCAGCTGACAGGAGGGCAAGGGAGGTATTCACAGGCTCTCTGCCCCGTGCTCTTAAATAATCGCGATTCAAAGAAGCTTAGGTTCACTACTTATTTGAATGGTGAGGGCAGGACAAATTAATCTCTCCGTTTACAAAGGAGTAAGTGTTAACTCGGAGACTCAGATTTTAACAAAGCTGTTTCATAAATATATTTACTCAAATACCGTGTGATTGATCGGGCTGCTCTTGAATGAGTTATGAGTTGATCTCCATTATAAGGGGAGGAAAAGAATGAGATCTGAAAGCTAGTAGAGAAAGCATCCAAAGGACCACTTGAGTTATGAATCGATTAAATATCTTTTCCTGTCAGTGAAACTCTGAGCTAATCTCTGGTCATTCAAAACACAAAACCAAGTGAGAATTGATTATTATTATAACTGATTATTAAAATTAATTATCGTCTATTGTTAAATATTTTTCCACTCTAATGCCAAAACCATCGCAGATCTATCAAGACATGGACAGGGGAGGTTGAGGATGTCCTTTGGCACCCAGCACTGGGACACTGGAAGCTGATTTTTTAGGTGGGGCCTCTCTTCTCTGTCATTCCATGAATGCATGACTGGATTGGGATCTGGGGAGTTTGGAGGCCAGGTGAAAGCCTTGATCTCCCAAACCATTCCAGAATAATAATTTTGATGTGACAGGGCACATTATCCTGCTGCATGGGCTGATCCCGTTGTTGGGGAATGGCCTTGCCATGAAGGAGGGTACTTGGTTCGCAATAATGTTTAGGTGGGTGGTCCATGTCAAGGTAACATCCGCAAAAATGCCAGGATCCAAACTGTCCCAGCCGGACATTGATTTGTAAGGGAGGTGATCATTGTTATTCACTGCACATCTCAATGATTTTAATATTGTGACAGTATTATCAGACTTGCCAATATTGCTTCTACTTTAATTAGGAAATCACATACTACTTAGTAGTAGTACGTGATTTGTATCTCTTTGGGTTTTAGTAATGGCACGCTCCTGCAAGCTTTGCTTCCCCCCCATCATGGGGATCCCTATTCCCCCATATTTCAACATTTGTAGGGATCATTTCATTTTTTACTGAGTTTGATAGAGAGCGATCTCCAGTGATGAATCCAGCTTAGTGTAGTGAGGTGGTATCAGAGAATCTCCTACAACGTACAGTAGGAAAGGCTGCCTGGACTTTTGTTATACCACCAGTGTGAAACACTGAGTACAAGATGCTTTGATGATATTTGTATGTTTTCCACTGTCGTGTCCTTGCATCTATTTGATTCTTCCTGCCTAGGGAAATACAAGAGACGGGCTTTACAGATCAATTTTACACTGTATCATTACATATTTTACAGTCAGAAAAAAAAAATGTACCAAGTACTATAATGAAATGACAAATATAGAGAATGTGACACATAATATTAAGCTGCAGATCTAATTTTTTCCACCTCTAATGACACACTGGGGCCAGGAACTGCGTGTGATATTACAGTCATGCTACTATGATATAGTGAGGGTGGTAATTTTCCTGTGTAAAGATGAGCTCTCAAAGTAGAAGTGCACTTCAGTGAAACAGTCTGTACTTGCAAGACTAGTTGCAAGTCTCTCGCCACTTTTACACAACCTGCCTAAGACAGGGATGTGATGATGCACGAAAAGCATAAACGAGAAAAAATGCCCTTATCTTTATGCTTTCATTGGGTTGGCTGTGCATGATTGCTTTTTATAACACACGCAAATACGAGAGCACAAATTCACACCTATAATCAGACCCTCTGATTAATCACAGGCTACTGCCTTCACTTATCGCCCTCGGCCTCCCGGCCCCTGAAGCATCAACATTATTTACCATTTAAAACAAATCTAAGAAGCAACCTCCCACCCGTTGCTCCTTGGTACCTGGTTCAAGTATATTCCATATTGCATTAATGCAGCACAACTGCTGTGACATATGGCTAGCCAACCCAGCTAGGGTGAGAGAAAGACAGTGTGACACAGATCCAAGCCCACATATTTGTTTGTAAAGATATGTATTTGTGCGCATGCTTGCTTGTGAGTAAACTACAGTCAAGCCAACCTCTAATTACCTAGCTACTCATTACTGCCCAGGTGCCACCACACAATCGGCAGGGGCTAACTGCATGCATGATGTAGCTGTGCTGACCGGTGAGCCTTGACGTTTGAAAATTACTTAGTTTTTTTTGTTTTTTGTCATAGTGAGTGATTAAAATGAGAAAAAGATGCTGAAATTAAGGGGATAGGAGTGCCCATGACCCTTTGGAGCCCCTCTTAGAGATGTAAGCCCAAAATGGTACCTTTTTATTATCAGCTAGACTCTGTGGTTAATTATCCTAATGCTGCTCTCACTTCCCATGCTATGTATTGTACAGAAGGACAACTACGTATGGATTATGACTTGTTCATTATTCACAAATTAGTGAATAATTACAGACACAGTGATTATGTTCCATAACTTGGGTAAAAGGGAGGGCCTACACGATGACCTTTACATGCTTTTTTGTTGTTATTGTTTATTTTTAGTGGTGCTGTACATATTTACCAACCTGTTTACATATCACAATATATTTACATGTTTACAATCTGCTCTCATTAGACTTATACTGTAAAACATACATTTGGATACAGTAGGTACTCACTGATTAATCACAGTGTTATATTTATATTTATATATACAGTATATACTGTATATGTTTCCAATTTTATATTTCATCTCAACAATATGTATTCATTTCTAATCTGACTTTGTTGTACTTAGATTATTTCACTTTATAGAGGCATTTCAGTCATCATCATCATCGTTATTTCATTTAAAATTAAGTGTTTTACACTGGTGTGAGGATGGCACGGATCAAAGTATTTCATTGCCAGTAATTACTTTGCTGGAGTGACTGTGTAACTATATAGGATGAAAACTTAAGTGTTGATCTAGTGAATTCAGCAATTTAACTCCTGCACATTTGGTTGTTTAGAAGTAGATTGATTGGGAGACTTATGGAAGTTCTCAATCAGGTTTACCTTCATTGCCTGGAAGCCATCTTTGTCATTGCTGTGGTTTGCAAAGCAAACAATGATTATGTATTATGATTGTACTTGTATGAGCAAAGGCAAAGCTCTCTCGGGGCTTTATGGGTTTTAACTCTGAAGCTTGCGGAATCACAAATTTGAATAATGCAGGCTAAGCCAGCCAACCCACAATAAGCCCCTAAATTTGAGCCCCATATAACTTAACACTGCGTTCACTGATGTTTTGAGCCTTATTGGATTGGGTGAAACCTGATACCCGAACACCTTGCTGTGTCAGAGAAGATGCAAACCCGAATCAAAGCCTATGGGCCATATGAAACAATAGGTTACCACAAGCGACAAAGGTTATCAGCGCTTGAGGGGCAGTGGGCAGAACCACTGACTGTTAACTTCGGGGAAACAGCAATGGCAAATTATAAATTATTTCCATCTTTGAGTGACTTCAGAATTAAATGCAATTATTTTTTTAAGAAGTGTCAGTTTGTCACAGTATAACTGTACTGGAAGGCATCGTTATATTATTGGTAAACATGTCAAATTTTGCTATTACAAAAATTAATGTAACCTAACTTTGTGTTGCCAGTGGGGGGAAGTCCCCTGTTGGTGAATAGAAACTTCTGTCATTCGTACCGGTGACATATGTGTTCATTTCCATATTTGACAGGGGAGTGAGATCTAAATAAAAGTGGTCATTCGAGATGCATGTGGAGACATTGCCAGGTGTGACTAATATACTCAGAACTGTCACATCTCAACATGCTCATGAACCAAAACGGCTCTGCTTAATGAAGGCTGACCTTTTAGTGCACATAATTGACCACCACCCCTACAGCATATCATCGTTCATTGTGGCCTAATCACGTGGCCCACAGGCCATGTTGTATAATGTAATAGGCATGACTATGAACAAAAACTGTGCTGTCATAATGATGAATACCAGTCACCTTGTGACCATGGTGGGCAAATAACTGAAATTACAGATCTCTGTAGACCCACCGAGGAATTGGCAATAGCACCGCCTTGGTCGTCCTGACCTTTACTAGTTTTCTTGAGAACGCAATATACAAGCCTGTGGTATTGTAGGTGGTCTCTCATCTGCAAGTCATTTAAGAAGTAGCTCAGCAGAGGATTTCTGCCTCTTGCCAAATAGAACAGAAAAAACAACAAAGGGGACATAAAACTGAGTGTATGTCATCACCATAAAACATAAATGTGTGTGCATTTGTTATATAACTCGCTGATCATGGGGTTAAGGCTCCCTCTCCGCCTGATGTTGTGAGCTTCATCTGTAACCCTTGTCGCTTATACTGACATATTCAGATGGATTGGATGTCCAGATGTTCTTTAGGTAAAAGAGCACTCTGATCCTATGGTTTATCCATTGTTCCTGTGCCATAGGCACACACACTGGAAAACTGTTTGGTAGAATAGCTGAATGGTGGCCAATTGCATTTGAAGGCTGACCCTTTGAAGGTGAAGTAAGGATTATCTTTGTTTCTTTGTTCCTCAGAACATGACAGAAGGATCTTTTGGGTGTCTAGAAGTGAATCTCTCAGTTGCTGGAATGGGCCTTTCAATTAGTGTAACTAAAGGGATGCCGAGACGGATTGGGCTGTTTGAAATGCATGATCAATGAATGGTTATCCCTGATTGGAGTGAAATTATTCCTTTAGACCCAATTAACTCAATTACAAAAAGTCATTGGTGCAAATTCTTTGCACCAGACCTCTGTTCAGTTCATATTACTGTTTAAGTGCATTGCATTTTGTGTAGATGATTATTACTGTAATGGTAAATTGGAGTTTTTAAAATGGATTGGAAGTTAGGATCATATCAAACTGAAAAAAAAAAAAATCAGGACAATGGTAGAACCGGTAGAACCTTTAAAACTATGTTGTTTGAGTAGCAATGAATTATATTGAACATAATCAAATACCTTTTAGGCATCATATCCTTTACACCAGCGAGTCTCCCTGAGCAACAGATATCTTATAAAGTTGACATTTTACACAGAGTACTGTTTCTTGGGAGTTGGCATGCAGTCAAACATTGCTCACATCTTACATCCCATCTCTCTCTCTCTAGTATGTCGTGAAATGGATGGGAAGATGGAGGGGAAAGTAAACCTATTGTATATGATTGCTAATGAGACGAAGAGACTTATGACTAAACAGAATGGCTATTACGGTTTAGTGGCTTTTTATGATGTTGTTAGCTTAGTTTTGCTCAAGGAAATAACCACAGCTGATAAAATGTTATCATAGACACACAGCTTCTCCTCTAACGAAAATTTGTAAAATTCACCAGAACCTTAGAAATTAGGTAGTGTAGTAGTAGCTTTCCAGTGAGCATTCCTCTCAGTAAGGGTACCTTACAGATCCATGTTAATCCAAATAGTGGTTGAAAATACTCCATGGAGTTAAACATCCTTCCTTCACAGCCTGCTGTCTAATTAGTTTTGTTATTTAAATTGCCACCCCCCCCACAAAAAAAAAAGTTGTAGTTTTTTTCTAGTAGTTTTTAATCATATACATCAATTTTAGGAGACCTGTATTTTATCTTTTTTTTTTTTTTTATATTTACCATTGATTTTTTTTAATAATGCACTATTCGATTAATAATGAAAATATTTGGCAAATTGATTTCTAAAATAATCAATAGCTGCAGCTTTATTTCCTGGTTTCCTTCAGTCTTGTTTGTGATCAAAGGTCATGCACGGCCCCTTTAAAACAAAGTAAAAAAGAAAGCACTTTCACTGTCCTCAGTTACGTCCACAACTGGGTCTTCAGTTATTGTTCTTAGACCAACCGGTCACTCCATCACATCTTTTATGTATAACATGGCTGTCAAAGTGAGATGTCTCAGTATTCCTTTGCACTATGCTGAAATGCGCTGCTCTGGACACAAAGCAAACAAGGGAATGTGTCAGCGCTCACTCACAGCAGCCCTAAATGATCAATCGCCAACCTACACAAAACCGTCTAAAACAGTAGTTGATGTGAAGATGTTTTCATGCTACAGCACTGATGTCAGCCTGGAGAACACCTGCAGTGTTTCCCCTACAGGGCTTTACAGGGCTGGCTCCAAGGCAATATCTTCCGGGGCTCTAGCCATGTGAAGGGCACATATTGTTTGGGCATAGGGGTCACATAAATTGAAAGGCTGACATTGAAGCTTGATAAGTAAGAATGTGGACAAATTATGATTATGTATGCTGAGGAAAGGGTGGGCACGAAAAGAGAACACAACAAAGTAGATGCAAGCATTAAAACGAAAAGATATATGCTGGATTACAAGAGTGAGATGGGAATGTCCAGATGTAAGGAAGAGAATGAAGTCCTGCCCTACATACAGTATGACTCGGCTTTTTTATGTGATTAAGTCCATGTGAGTGTGTGTCTGTGAGAAAGTAGGTGCGTCGTTCCCTGGGGTGTCTTTGACCATGACTACAGCCACTCCAACAGGCCACAGAATCAGGTTGCACCAGGTACAAACATGCTTTTAGAGCTATAACCCAACTCGCTTACTTCCAGTTTGGCTGGTAATAGAGCAGTGATACAGCTAGCCAGGGGGTAACGCTGCCGCCACAACACTCGTAAAGGAAACAAATGTGTACCATTCAAAACTCAGGCACATTCATTTTGGCCTTACGAATAGAGGGGAGATTCTGGAGCTGCTTTCTTAAGCAGTGGTTTTGTGACAAACACAGCAGGGACACAGAGACAGTGTATCCACAAGTATGTGAGAACTGTGTTTAATAATATGAACATGCACACACCAGTACATTAGCCAATTGTGCTGTTGTTGTTAATTTAGAAAAAAAAAAAACTTTGTAAAAGCTATTTTCAAAGTAAATGGCAGCACATGCCTCTCATCTTTTGTATGCTCTGCTTGTAGGATATTTTTTCAACATGTACTTCTCAATGTCAGTTGTTTGTTCTGTATCTCACTGAGCAATAAAAGATCTCACTGGGTAATTTGGTATACTAACCACACTGTTTTAGACTCATTCAATAAAGCCTATTGTTTCAACAAATCCCTTTTTTATATTCCTGAATAACCTTGACTGCATTGGCATTGAATGCACCACTTGGGGACCCAGGGACTCTCTTTGTCATTAGGAGCTGTTCCGCAGTAAATCTGGAAACTAGATTGCAGGGCAGTGAGCTGTGGCAGAGTTCAGGAAGGCAGCAGCGAAAGTGGGATTGACAGCATTGGCAGTTAAATCAAACAGACGAGGGGGAAATACAAATATTTGACTGGAATTCAATTGGCTTTTGATCAGACTCAATAAGAGGTGATATAAACCTAGTAAGGTTGTACGGGCAGCGCCCCTCCGTGCCACCATAGTGACAAACAAATTTCAGCTTATTAACAGATAATGACAGAAGAGAAAGAGGGAGTGAAGGAGATTATTCAGAGAAAATCAAGAGTGAGGGAGTAAGTAAATGAATATATGCAGACACAGAATACCAGTGGGACTGAGCGCTGTTTTGAGGCAACAGGAGAGACAGGGAAGCAAGGTGAAAACTGATTGGATCAAGGCTGGTGTAGGAGACAGCTTTGATGCAAACTCTAATCAGTTGATTTTGTTTTCATCCGACTTCAATTGTGACCCAACGGAAAGCGATGGGGTAAAATTGCCAACATTTATTTCAAAGATGAGCTGAGCGGCATGAAAAGGTGGACAAACAATGTGAAAGATTTTTATTGCTTACCAGCCTGAGAGCATGCGACGGTCTTCATTATTTTAACAGTGCGAGAGACTTTTGATGATTAACATGGTATTTGGTTCAATGTGAGCCACAGTCTGATCAATAGTTCCAGAAGAGGTCGTTTTGCCTCAGGACTCTAAACAATTAGCACAAGCTCTGCATCAGACTCTTGACAGTCAATAAAAGGCCTTTACAAACACAGAGAGCAAATGGCCCACTTGTATTTTTTTGATATTTGATTTGAATTAAACAGCAGGAAAATTAACTGTGTATTTCCTCCCAGGAGATGCTTTACCAGGCCTTTACTGCATCCACCTTACGTTGCTGCTTGTTTGTTGGTCTTTTTGCTGCCAGTTTTGTCTGCAAACTAGATTTATATAGTATGTATGCACTATAAAGCACTGTCCGATTCGTTTTTTAGCGTTTGGCTGAATGTGAGCAGAAAGTATAGTCCTATACACTGCAGAATTCATACAGATACTTCCATCAGAGGTCACATTATCCCCCATTACCCAGTTCCACTGGCAGCCATACATGCGATGTGGTACGTTTCAGATCATGAGCTGTTTCTTCCGTTTCCAGACTTTTCTCTTCCCATCAATTGGTTCATTTTGGTTTCATCTGTTAAAGGATTTTCCAAAATTGGGCAGTTACTTTTAGATTATTTTTGTTTTGTTTTTAGCCAATTCTAATCCAGCAAATCCTCTGTGTGTTTGTGTGTTACTAATGGTTTGCAACTTTTTGCAAATCATCCATATTTAACTTCCTGAGGGCATCTCTTGAATTGATTGTAGACTTTGACAATTATACGTTAACCTTTTCACAAGTGTTCTTGACTTGGTTAAATGTAATGAAGGGTTTTTTTTCTTATCATGAAAACAATTCTGTGATCATTCACTTTATTTCTCCTCCCTGGCCTTCCAGAGCTTTTGGCATTGCTGAGCATGTCAGTAGATGCCTTCTTTTTAAGAATGTACCAAGCTGTTGATTTGTTCACTCCTGATGCTTTTGCTCTATCTCTGACAGGTTTGTTGACTTTTTTAAACCAAATGTTTCTTTCTATACTTGCATTGGCATCTCTTTGGATCTAATATTGATATAACAGGTACTAAATACAGGTTTAACAATCAGAATCAACCCCCGAAGTTTAAATTGTTTAATATGTCACAGCATAATGAGGACATAGACCCTAACTGGCCATTAAATTGATTGTCAGTAATTGATGTCAGCCGAACTACGTATGAGCGTCTGAAAATGGGGGGCTTTGTGTAAAAATGGCTTAAATTTGTAAATGATGCATAATACTTTAATGATACCCTTCAAATAAAGCTGAAAGTCTACACTTCATCATATTTTGATAGCTTTTTTCCAAATCCATTGTTGTGGTGTACAGAAGCAAAATGACAAGACTCATGTCACTGTCCAAATACCTCTGGACCTAAGTGTAACTCCTCAAAGAACTTTACACTATTGTTTCACTCAAAGTAATGTGAAAACAACAAAAAACAAACAAACTATTTAATAAGCACTATTAAAGGTTGTCAGGGTGTCTGGATTTGTCAAACATGAGACTTTCCCCTACTTTTAGTCCTGTGCTCCATTCAAATCTGACTCGATCGTAGTAGTTTGAAGCTTTAAAGTTTGGGTTTGGCAATACAAATATGTTTGTACTCCTCAAGAAAAAATAATAATTTACCTCTTCAGTGAACATGTTTTTATCTCCTCTTTTATTTTCAAAGTTGTGTTTGTTACAGAAATTCTGAAACACCCGCAGTGTATTGATAGATATTGCCATAGTCTGCGAACGATAAATGAAAAGGCGACAACAATAATACCAATTGGAAATACGACGGGGGCAAGTTACATAGTCATCTGTTTTCACTTAGCAATTGATGCAAGAGGAGCTGACATGCTTCGGGATAAAATACATAATGTTTCATCTTTGTTCGGTTTAAAGATACACCTTAAACACACAAGAACCAGTAAATAAGCCATTCTTTTATTCAGTTAAGAAAAACACACGGAGCAAACCTCATTGTACTAGGCAGCAGTGTTTACAAGAAATTACATCCTAATTCTCATCACACCCGCTGTAACATCATTACCATACAAGGTACAAGATACTGTTGGCCCAACTATTACGTTTTATACTTTGATGCATATACAGGGACAATGCCAAAGAGACATTTGTCATTTTAATTTGTTTATATATAAGCGTTGTTAAAGTCACACTTAATCTGTTAATGCTTTTTGGTTTGTTTGGCTGCTTATGAAATTCAAATGAAATAAAACAAAATGTGGATGGGGCTCACGTTGCAACATAAATTGGAAACACCTACTTCCCCCACCTCTGATTGGATCTGTGAGGTTGCAGTTTTAATGGGTTTAGAAATAAAACTCATTCGCTCACAGAGGAATACACACAAACCAAGCTGGAATTCCACTTCAACACAATTATGTTTAGGTCACATGATTTCACATAATGAATAACAGGCTATGAGGATATAAGCCCCACTAACAATCAGTGCATAATTGAGCTTGATGATTGAGAAGAACTGCCCTTAAGAGAGCTAAAAATTAAACTAGAAATGAGTCTGTATGATTTAAATTGCAATCATGTTAACGGCTACCTTGGCTGCTCTAATCGTGATTGCTCTTTCTTCCACATCTAACATGCATTTCATTTACAAATAAGTAGCCTTATTCCGTTAAAGACACAGCATGTGATCGAAATGCAAACAAAAGGGTTAAGGAGTCTCAGAAAACTCAGAACACTTTTGGAAGCTGCTGCCACTTTCATTAAGAAACAGATTTAGAAGAAATAATAGAAACACTATTTTCTATGACATTTTTGTCACAAATGTTTGTAAGCCTGGGTTTGTGTGTGTTTAGATGTAATGTGTTTCACATATACCACGAGCAGATTTTCTCACTTTGAGCCGTTGGCCAACATAGCTTCACTTTATCACACAATTCACATTTTAATTCTGTCTGAGCAATTAACCCTAGTGTGAGTGCCAGCAGCCAGTGGAATCTAGTTTTTTTAGGAGCACAGATCAGAAGGCCACGGCAATATGTTTTTGGTATGTTTATGGCCCTGCAAACTAACCCAACAAGCAAACGGTAATAAATTTATGAAACAACAGAAAATCCATCATTTTAATGGCCAATTGCCCACACCCACAGTGTTCAAACAGGATAACACAAAACAAAATGCTGCAGTATTGAAACTAGTGTTATATTTACGTGGGACAAGTTTAATTATTAAACTAAATTCAATAATTAAATTAAATTTAAAAGAAAAAAAAACATTTTCAAGATATGCTGCAAGTCTGCAAGTGCAACCCTTGTCTGAACAAATGTTTCCCAAACTATTACAATTACAGGAAGTCAAAAGAGCCATGAATCTGAGTATAGGCCATATAGACAGTCCCCTAAAGCACCTTTAAGTAAACCTCAACAATCAGATATTTTCTTCTTTGTGTTTTAAGTAAAATAGTCTATGATTTTTATTTTTCACATCAAGCTGGGTTTGGTGATCACCCCTTTCAGTACAGACATGGAAGGTTTTACTCTACGTATGTTCTGGTTCCCAAGAAGATGAGAGGGTAAACTAATGTTGTGTAAACAAGGATTTGAATAAACATTTCCCACACCATCCCCTCAGCCAGATCATCAGCAGAGTGGCTTCAGATAGCGGTTCCAAAAACAACCATCAGCCACCCCCATTGCAAGCTGTATGTGAAGAGTGAGCAACACATCACCTCACTGATTCACATCACCAGGATCTACAGCAAAGACACAGGAATGTCATCGGGCAGGATAAGTGCAGATGGATGATATCATAGAGACGCGAGATGATCACAACTGAAGGGTTGAACTCCCAGAAGGCAACATAGCAGATGTTCGGAACTGCGGCAAAAACCTTGGGATCCCACAGACAAATGGAATCGTGAAGAGGCCGCAAAGAAGTCAGCCACAGCCAAAAACCTACACAGAGTAAGGCAGGTCCTGAAATGTAAGCTGAATAGTGGGAAATGGATCTGAGCCATGAACACCTGTGCATGGACATTGTGAGGGTTGACAAACAGGAGAAGAGGGCAGTAGTAGTACATGTAGCAATCTTGAGTGATAGCAACATTAGGAAGAAGGAGCACAAGAACCTCAAAAAATACCAAGGGCTGAAAGAGGAGTTGGAGAGGATGTGGTGAGCAAAAGCATCAGTGGTGACCGTGGTAAAAGGAGAACTCGGGGCTGTGACCCTCAAACTCAGAGAGTGGCTCCAGCAAATTCCAGGAACACCTGAGATCTCTGTCCATAAGAGCACAATTCTAAGACCAGTTAAGATACTGTTGCACAGAACATTCAGGCTCCCAGGCCTCAGGTAGAGGACCTGAGCCTCAAGGCGACACAAGAGCCGCAAGTGGGCTTTTTTTTTTGTTTTTGAGGGCTCAAACTAAGCTCATCCAAAAGCAATTAGAACTGCTGAAGACCAGTCAGAACCGGTTGGGGATGACCTAAAAAGCCAAGATTCAGTCTGAATTTGATACCAATAAAAATGACCTCTGAGACCTGAAGAGGATTGGGCTTCACCAAATACAATACCTGTGACATAATTGTGTCAGAAGAAAATTTGTTATTATATATATATATGTGAATAGGCAGGGTTCTGTTCTATAGACGTGGAAAATAATAAGGAATAAAAGAGGACGCATTGCAGTCTAGAATCAGTCTGCTCAGGGGCGGACCTGGGTTTATGACCCACTGTGAAAATAGTAGTAAGTAATTTTTAAAGTATTTTTGAGACCATGCGGTAGAAAATGGATGGATGGATGGATGGATGGACGGATTTACCACAAGGAAGATAACTGTTAACCTCAATGACAGCTTTGACCTGCGGACTATGGCCCCGGCCTGGGCTTTCACCCTCCCTTGTGGTTCTCCAAGAGGTTTCAAGATGACCGCCCCCCTCCCCCCTTAATAGTGGATGTATTTACTCATGTGCCCTGGCTTATGTAAGCCTTACCACCAAATATTTAATTCCTTACTTTTTTCAAAGAGTGAGAATTGAGCGGTTGGAGGTCATCTTGGTAGCAAGGTTCCACTTGCTCTGGATGAATTACTTTAAAAGGTTCAATCTGTTCTGCAAATGTAAACTGAACTTACAAAAGGTCATAGCACAGATTGAAACCACCTATTAAAAAGAACTTGAAGTTCTTCTCATACAAACATGTTTTCTGCAGCCGTCTCTGACTTCAGCAAATGTACCTAATACTTAATTTAAAGGTATATAACCTACATTAATTTCATTAAGTATTCTTTATTTAATGAACATTAATTCTTTGTCTTTTATCATTTTGAAAAACACTGCAGATAAAAAAAATTGAGTAAGACTATAGCAGGAAGTCTAATCCAATGAAAAGAAATGTTACGAGCTTGATTATGTAAAGGTTGGATGAAGGATTTGATTTTTAGGGTAAACTGATTCATACCTGGTAGCAGCACCTGGCAGCAGATGCAGACATGCCGCTTTACTGCCTCCCAATGTCCTCTTGAAATTGTTTTATATAAGGCAGAATATTTCCTTGTAAATCCATACATAAACATCAGGGGAACAAATACCATTGAGAATCACTGCGTTAGGCAATGACATTAGGTAAGAGCTAGAGTTTAAAACTTAAGTTGAAAAGATGCAGCCTTCTTTCTTATTCAGAAATGACGAAGCGGGGCAGGTCGTGTGTTGCACATGCAAAAGCAGAATACGATGATGAACAGAGAGAAAACATAAAGCCATTATTAATGTGAATAAATACCAGTTGTTTAGCCAGCTACTAGCATGCTCCTATCCTTTGCTATGTCATCTCATAAAGAGACTTGGTTTCAGTATCACAGCAGAGACCATGTCTCGTGTGACTGGTTAAAGGTCCAGTCTGTAGAATTTAGGATTTTCTATTAGCAAACATGCAATACCATAAAATCTTCACGCCTGTGTTAAAGTTAGTGTGTAATCACCTTAAATGAAAAACTGTAGTGTGTTATTAACATTGGAATAATCAATTTATAGTTACATGGGACAACAGACGTGGAGGCCACCACGTTACTACAGTAACCAAGTACACACGGCAGACTTGTGTTAATGATCCCCATTCATACGCCCAAATGTGGCCAAAGCTGGATTTTGTCACCCCTAAATAGATGGTGGTGAAAGGAACAAAACAGCAATTATGTACTGTTCAGTACAAGTTTGTAGTCTCATACAGAGACAACATCACTTATTCTTGTAACATTCTGCCGTGCTTGCTGCCCTCTTCTGTGGTTAGCATGTGGCAACTCCGTACCACACACCTGCTTACCACCCCCCACCACCACAAACGTTTTTTGGTGTGTATGGCCTGATAGTCACCATTTACCACTGACAATACGGATGTGCGAATGAGGCTATGACCGAACCTTCTTCAGAGGATACATATATTATTAGGAGCTGCATTTACGAAAGATTTCAATGTGGAACCCAGTTTCAAAAGATTGCGTTTTCAGGCCCCCATATTTTTTAACATTTACTGTTGAATCGATGTAAACAGCCCAAACATGTATCTATCTAGAGACACCTCATCACTTGAGAACTGAGGAAGCCTTTCGAATGAGAGGCAAAACGTCTTCAAACAAGATAAGAAGTCCAGTTGCTTACTACTAAACACTCCGAGACTCATCACTTGACTAAACACTGCTCAGTGTGGTTGTAGGCAGTTTAGTTGTATGTGCTTGGAGAGAGAGGGGTCAGCGAGGTAGTGCTCTGTTGATTCCATTCTGATACCTCACCATTAGATGCTGCAAATGTTTAAAGAGTTGACCTTAAAATAATCCCAAATATGCCCCATAATCTATTACACGTAATGTTGTTTTAGTGTGAAAGGGTAAAATACATTGATGGATCAGCTGTCTGTTATTTAGGCATCACATCTGTTTGCCATTTTAAAGTTACCAATAGACAATAACACATTTTTACTTTGGATAAATTAGTTATACATTTGAATAAACATACCTTATGAGGCATTACATCAATCAATCAAGTTTAATTTGTATGGCCCAAAATCACAAATAACAATTTGCCTATGAGGGCTTTACAATCTGTAAATAGCAGCACCCTCTACCTTTAGAACCTTGAAAGGATGAGGAAAAACTCCAAAAAACCAAGACAGGGAAAAATGAAGAACCTCAGGAAGAAGCACAGAGGAGGGATCCCTCTCCCTGGGACGGGTAGACGTACAATAGATGTCACAAGTACACAGCACAACAATATGACAGTCATCAAATGTCATACAAATGTGTTTAGCATAAACTCTTGAAAGGATATTCAAGGTTTTTCAAATTGTTTGTGGGATTGACAGATGCCAGTGATCCCTGTTACATGTATTTCTAGATGCACTTTGAGACAAACACACCCCACTGCACAATATGGCAACTACTCCAGGGGAATCGACTCAAAGTATAGCTCCTTCATCTTCTGCCACTTCATAACTGTCTGCAGCAGGGGGATAAAATCAAATTGTCTCTTTTATTTTCAAATTTAGTTCGGCTAACAATAATTGCAATTCACAAATGCATAAAACTTGGTATTCAAAAACCATATGTTTGCGAACAACATGCTGTAAAACTATATGCATGAGTGTTTATCTTTGCCTGCTAGTAGAAAAAATGATTTTATAGGCCAAAGGTTCACCAAACACAGCTCCTAATGGACAAAAATTCCACCTCTACATCACGTAAAACTAGAGCACAGGCTGTAAGAATTGAATGGACCTAGTGACCGTGATGAATGCCAAGCCTTCTCTGATAAGCTCATTACAGAGTGTGTCAGCAGAGGTCCGTCTGAGTTCAAAGTGTGTTTAAATTTTCCCAAAAGTTAATTCCATCACTGCATCTTACAGAAAATATTGTTAGGATAATGTTTTTTGTGCCTATAGTCATTCAGAAGTTGTCTTTTTTTTTAAATTCAGTTTTTTCATTAATGCTGGTTGCTGTATTTTTAGCTGTTAGATGATGGCTGGTTTCACGGGGGAATATAAACCTCCTCGGTGGAAGTCCTGTGTGTGTGACACATTACCCATCCTCCTTCTCCTCTCCTGGGACCTTTTTTGCTCAATACCAACGATGGAACTGATCATCTAATATTACATTGGAATATTGTTTAAAGTCTGGTGCTTCTAAAGTAAATTCCATCTCAGTGTTAAAGAAATTTATCGGACTTCCATCAGTTTGAATGACGGAAAAGCTCCTGCATAATACATATAATGTTTAGTCGATCAATTGGCCGGAATCATTCCACTCAAAAGACAGCATGGTCTCTATTCTCTATCCCATAATTCATACATACTCATAGCAAACTTATAGACCGTAATTCATGAGTGTCGGACTAACCGATCAATACCATTAGTCCTTCTCTTGCCTCAAGAGAGGCATCATATTTTCTACATATGACTACATCAGATATCTGAATTTGTTCAAGTTCTTTTCTACAATAATCAACTAACAAAGATTACAAAGCACCAGCATGTTTTAAACAAAAAAAATCTACA
>KV751323.1:5795183-5807873 GCA_001698575.1 Mola mola | reverse complement strand
GAGGCCCTGGAACAAGACTTCCAGTCGGCGCCGAAGAAATTCTGGCAAACTGTTCGGCGACTCAGGAGGGGAAAGCGGAACCCCGTCCACACGGTCTTCGGTGTGGGAGGGGAGTTGCTGACCTGAGTCTATAGTTCGGCGGGGGGAGGGATACTTCGAAGATCTCCTCAATCCCACCAACACGCATTCTGAAGAAGAGGCAGAGCCGGAGGACTTTGGGCTGGGCTCTCCCATCACTGGGGTCGAGGTCGCCGGGGCTGTCAAACAACTCCGCAGCGGCAGCGCCCCGGGGGTTGATGAGATCCGTCCCGAGCTCCTGAAGGCTCTGGATGTTGTAGGGCTGTCATGGTTGACACGCCTCTGCAACATTGCGTGGACATCGGGGACTGTGCCTTTGGAGTGGCAGACAGGTGTGGTTGTCCCCCTTTTCAAGAAGGGGGACCAGAGGGTGTGTTCCAACTACCGGGGAATCACACTCCTCAGCCTCCCTGGGAAGGTCTACTCCAGGGTGCTGGAGAGGAGAGTGCGGCTGCTAGTTGAACCTCGGATTCAAGAGGAGCAATGTGGTTTTCGTCCTGGCCGTGGAACACTGGACCAGCTCTATACCCTCGCGAGGGTACTGGAGGGGGCATGGGAGTTTGCCCAACCAGTCCACATGTGTTTTGTGGATCTGGAGAAGGCTTATGACCGTGTCCCCCAAGGTATCCTGTGGGGGGTGCTCCGGGAGTATGGGGTAGATGGCCTTTTGTTACGGGCTATTCAATCTCTGTATTGTCGGCGTCAGAGCTTGGTTCGCATTGCCGGCAGTAAGTCAGACCCGTTCCCAGTCAGGGTTGGTCTCCGCCAAGGCTGTCCTTTGTCACCGGTTCTGTTCATAATTTTTATGGACAGAATTTCTAGGCGCAGCCAAGCGGCGGAGGGAGTTGGGTTCGGTGGCCTCCGGATTCCGTCTCTGCTATTTGCAGATGACGTGGTCCTGTTGGCCTCATCGAACAGTGACCTCCAGCTCTCACTGGGACGGTTTGCAGCTGAGTGTCAAGCGGCGGGGATGAGAATCAGCGCCTCTAAATCTGAGGCCATGGTTCTTAGCCGGAAAAGGGTGGATTGCCCACTCTGGGTCGGGGGAGAGTCGCTTCCCCAAGTGGAGGAGTTCAAGCATCTCGGGGTCTTGTTCACTAGTGAGGGGAAAATGGAGCGGGAGATTGACAGACGGATTGGAGCAGCGTCGGCAGTGATGCGGACGCTGAAGCGGTCTGTTGTGGTGAAGAGAGAGCTGAGCCAGAAGGCAAAGCTTTCAATTTACAGGTCAATCTACGTCCCAACTCTCACCTATGGTCATGAGCTCTGGGTAGTGACCGAAAGAATGAGATCGCGAATACAAGTGGCCGAAATGAGCTTCCTTCGCAGGGTGGCTGGGCTCAGCCTTAAAGATAGGGTGAGGAGCTCGGACATCCGGGAGGAGCTCAGAGTAGAGCCGCTGCTCTTCCACGTTGAGAGGAGCCAGTTGAGGTGGTTCGGGCATCTGGTCAGGATGCCTCCTGGACGTCTCCCTGGGGAGGTGTTTCGGGCATGCCCATCCGGGAGGAGACCCCGGGGCAGACCAAGGACACACTGGAGAGATTATATCTCTCGGCCGGCTTGGGAACGTCTTGGTGTCCCCCCGGAGGAGTTGGTGTAAGTGGCTGTGGAGAGGAGCGTCTGGATCTCCCTGCTCAGGCTATTGCCCCCGCAAGCCGGAACCGGGTAAACGGCAGAAAACGAAACGAAACGAAATTTGCCAAAAAAAAATTGAATCAAATAGCACTCATGAGCAGCAAGTTGTGAATGAAACTGGAAGTTTACTGAATAGTTAGATCACCTGTTGTACATTTTTTGCACACTTTTGATACATTAAAAGGCAAACTCAAATTAGACACACATTAAGCAATATGTGACACTGCAACTTGAGGGGATTCTTGCTGAGTTCTTTTGGACAGATGGGGTTGATCATGAGGTGTTGTTTTTTTCTCCCTCAGCACCTGTATCCATGTTACTCCAACTTCAACATATATAGGGTCAGAAGACATACGGTATTTGGAGGTGCACAGATCGTTCCTTTCATCCCACCACTGTGCTGCAATAGCGTTATTTTCATTGCCCCGTGTGCTCATGTCCTCATTCACAGCAACTAGCTTCGAAAATTGGTCAAGTGTATACATGAGTAATAAGTCAAGTTTTGTCAGCAGAAATGTAGCTTTGTTAATCTGGTTTAGTTTCTACATATTAGAAGTTTTCTGTGTAGAAATCAGAGAACAATCAGGATGCTGTATTTAAACTCACTGAAGCAACCCAAAGACTTTTCAATAAAGCCATGACTTCTGAAAATACTTAAAAAGTCCTAAAACAGATCAAATATGGAGGGAAACAACTGAATTCCAATCATCTCTGCGTGCCTCTGTCTCCAGGAGACATCTAAGTCGACACAGTACAAACGATCTTGACTTTTTCAGTTGAAGAAGAAATGTCAAATAGAGGATTATGCAGAAACGCCAGCAAAACCACAACAATACCTTGGTGTCTCCCTCTCCGTCTTGGGGGAGCCGAGTTGAGCTAATTAGCCATAATATCAGCAAGCAAACTCTCCTCGCTTCGTTGACACACACAACGGCCCTTAATTGACTGCCAGGAGTTTTGAGGCTTTAATACAGCGAAGAAGCAAGCTGTACCTTGGTGATTATGAGGTTTGGGGATATACTGAATTACATACTGCACATTCTTGCAGAACCAATCCAATGTCACGAACTCTGAATGCAACACTGCTCGAATAAACAAAGATGTGCGCGTGACAACAACAACAAAAAAAGCCCAAAGGAAAGTAAAAAACATTCCACACAGCGGTTTAATGTGAAAAGGCTCTTGTGTTTTGGCTGCTGCTCTGAATACCAGGAAAAAAAAAAAAAAAAAAAAAAAAGCCTTCTGCTTACATGAAAGCTATATCATTGTGGTCGTTTGCACATCCATTAGACCATGAATCCTTCAATTATCGCAGCGGCAAAAGTATCGGGTTATATTTGCAGTCTTCCAGCGAAGATGGAGTACTTAGCAGATATTATATGGCTAGCCTCGAGATGCTGGCCTCATAGCCTAGCTGCACAAACACACACACGCACTAGAGATCGATCATAACTTATTATGCCAACCACATAACAAAACAATTTCAGAATTGAATGAGGCTGGGGTGAGGGATGAGTACAGTTGGACTGGGTTGGGGGGGGGCAAGGATATTGAACATAAACATCTATTTTCTGGGGGGGGTTGAGGTGGGGCAGAAGATGGCCTCTTGACTCATTTGGAAGAATCATCCATTTTTAAAACGATTTTGATAGAAGCGCCGTCGGAATCTTTCAGGCTTTTCCCCTGGCTCCGACGATGAAATGGGACCTCCCTCTCTTACTGCCAGTCACTCCTGGGCTGCACAGCGCCTGTATTACTGTGAGCCTGCAGACGCAGAAAGCACATGTACAGTATACCCACACAAAGATGGACTGTTATATTTGTTTAAGTGTATGTGCAGTCTTTGCTGGATTAAATCTTTCATTTTCTGGGAGAGAGCGAGACAGAGAGACAGAGAGACAGAGAGGAAAAGAGCGAGTGGGAGGAATATGATGGGGGGCCTCACCTAACCTCTGGGGAGAGGCCAGTGCATTAGACAGAGAACAGATCAGTTCCAGCTAGGATGAATATGAGCACATAGATTGGTCTACTGTCTGGGGAGACTCAGAAATGCAGTTTTGTGTACACCGAATCTGACTCTCGGAGGCAGAGAGTGAGGAGGGCAGGGAAGGAGGCAATCACTGCATAACCAAACAGACCCCGAGCGGAGCACATCAGAGCCAGGGGCCAAGCAGAGACAGATACAGATTGCTTATTGAGCTGTTTTTAGAGTGACGGTATTAACAGCATATGGCTGAGAAGAAGAAGTGTTTTACTCAGAAAAGCTGCATGGCTCCGACAGTTGGGATCAGTGCCTGATACGCCACAGATAGTGTGCATGAATATATCTCTCTCTGGAGTCATACAACACTTTTAAGTACATATCTGTGATTGCTTTATAGTGATTGTCTTTTATTTTCCCCTCTATCGTCTCTGCTGCATCATCAGAGTAGCAGATGATTTTCTCTCTCTCTTTCTTTCTTTCAGTCTGTCTGTCTTTTTTTTTTTTTCTTGGGCAAAAGAAACACAGTCAGTTGTACATTTATAGCTAGTAAGTAAAATCCAGAGTCAGAGGAAGTTTTCAAATGAGCACATTAAAAAAAGGGAACACAAATCAAAAGGTTTTGCAGATTTCTTTATATATATATATATCGTACTGCTTTATTTTCTTTTCAAACATTATAATTGAAAGTTTAGAGTGACTAAATTAACAATAAAAAGAAATTAAATATCACTTATTCTTGCAAAAATACGTTACATTTTTTACATTTAATGCACTGATTAATGGCAAAAATGTTCATCAGTAGGATTCGTTTTGTTTTTTTTAGATCTTTATTTAACTAGATAATTAACCAATTGAGATCTTAGATCTCGCTCATTGTGACCTGGTCAAGAGAGCAGTCGAATGTCACCTTGAGCTCGGAGACCTCAAGGTCTCCAAGCTCCTGATCAATATGAAAACCCAAGTACTTATAGCTGTGCTTTTTCATTGCATCAGTGTGACACTTGAGAACCCAAAGACGAAACTCTTCAAAACTGTCAAATTTCCAGTTTAGGCAAACAAATCCAATAAGGGCAAGGCGAAAGGCTGAGTCAACTAAGATTGAACAAGGGATTACAAAAAAATGACACACGAGGAATGGAGTACTGCTGGAATGTTTGCACTACAGACACAGACGGATGAACGGGTTAAATACACAATAATTCTGGCAGGGCAGACAATCACAGTGGCGGGAACACTGACAAAGGTGTGGGCATGGCACCTGAAACACAAGAGAGTGTGAGTGACACAAGGAAAACATGAAATTGAAGAAAGTAACAAATGAACCAAACACAGGATACAAAAACAGGTGACATAAGATTCCGAATGAGACATGACAATTTGTATCTATTGCGAGGAAAATGTACAGCTGTAGTGGATTGAAGGCTTTGTGCGAATGATGTGATGAACCTAGTCGATAACGGCCACCCTGCTCTGCTGCTGGGAAGGTTTCAGCCTCTTTCAGGTCACTGCTTTGGTTTTTACACTCAACACCTTCCATGTGCCGATTCAGTCTGCAGTCGCCACCCCCCACCCCCCACCAAAACGGCAGACTAAGCTAGCAGCTAGCTGGTGAATACAGCGGAGCATTTAGCAGCTAAAGAGACAGATATTTCCCCCAAGAGTTGGTTCACATCAATGAAGAAGGCTGAAAGAGAAAGGAAATTGGACTTGCATTCACCAGAGGGCTAAGGAACATGACGCAAGTGAATGATAATCTCGCTGCGTGTCTGCTGGCTGTGTAATTAAGAGATGTTTGCTAACACATTTACCATAATAACTTTGCAATTTGACATATTAACTTGAAGCGGCAACAAAGAGTGAGACTGCTGTGAGAGGTAAACAGTAGGGTGAGGTGTTGCTCTTTTATTTTATTTTTCTAAAATAACAGGCTTAATAGTTATAGTAAAATTATCTGACATTACATCACAGTTCATTTTTTGCACTTGTTTTATCAACTAGCCTTCTCTTTTTCTATTTGTTTATACACCTTTATGCTCAGTATGTGCTGCTTGTGTGTTGCTCGAGGGGACTTTTATGCTTTGTTTGTTTGCTTGTTTGTTTGAAAGTGTTTCAGTGTGCCAAGATGCAGGAGTTGAAAATGATCCGGCTGACAGTTACTGATATATTTACAGACACGGTGATGGATTCCCTCTCCGTGAAAATAAACCAATTACCTCAAGTAGCATCACCTTCATCTTCCTCTCCTCTCCCTCCTTTCCCATTTCTTATCGGTACCATTCACCGCTGTCAGGCTCAGATCCCAGATCTCCATCCCTTCATCTCACTTTAACACCTCAACCTCCTGAGGGCCCTCTTCCTCCATCCACACACTGTCTCACTCGAGCTGCCCTAATCTACTGTCCACTGCTTCCTTTGAGCCCCATCTTTCCCTCCTGCCCTCTTACCACCCCTCGCTTTTTTTCCCCCACCAGTCCTTCCACTATCCCTCCATCCATCACACTGAGTAATGGCCACCAGGGCAGGGAGTCACCCTGCAGCTGCCTGGGACAGGCACTGATCACAAACACAGTCACTTTGGGGCTGAGGGCGAAGCCATCCATTTTGTACATGCACTCATCCAGCTCAAAGCACACTGTACTTTCTGGGCTGCAGAAATTACAGGAGCCCACATTTTACAAATGCAGCCAATCGCATTTGCTTGTGTTAAAAAGTAACTGTGCTTTTAATGCAATGTATCTGCACTGTTTGTATATTTAATTCTACAGCTGCATGAAGTGTGCGGGTGGAACAGTTCTCAACTCAAATTGTATTTGCTGCACATTGATCAATGTTCTTCTCAGCCTTGATTACTGCAACAGTAGCTGTGTTTACATGTGCAAAATTTCTGAATCAGATTAAGAATTTCAGGGATTGGAAATTCCGAATCCGCTGTTTACATGGACGCTAAATCAAATAATCCTATCCTATACGTGCGCCAAATTCAGGATAGCATTTTGACATACCCAGTTTTGTCTTATTTCCCTAACATAACAGCAGAAGAAGAAGTTGTATATCCGGCTGTGCTGTGAACAAACGCTGATGTGGCTGCACTTTGCACTTGCGTGCTTTTCCCTGCAATTTAAATTTGGTACTCTTAAAGAATGGACCTGCGCCAGGTTCTGAAGGCCCTACTTTTGTATCTACTGTTCTCCGTGATGAAACTACGGGCTCAGCAATGCTTAATGCTCCTGCGTTACAGGAGGAGAGAGAGGGAGGACACGAGCGACACACATGTGCAGTGAGGGTAATTCTACCCCAAACAGGAAGTCGCGATCGGAATAAGTGTGTACATGGACGCGGTTCGGAGTAAGTATTAGCATAAACCAACCCTCTCAGAATATAATTTCTCACTAAATGAGACGAATCGGATCAGAATCTTTCAAATGACGTGTTTACGTGAAGCATTTTTACTCTGATCAGCCCTTTATTCCCAATATTTGTGTCCATGTAAACATGGCTAGTGAGAGGAACTTTCATACTGCTTTTCTTAAGATATATTCTGTTTTATTTGCGTTTTTGACCCAGGGGCGACGATGAATTAACACCACAGAAATTAGAAGGTTCTTTCCTTTTCTCTAGTTATCACCAAGAGTGCATTCCAGCCAAGCTTGGACTAATTTCCCTAAGTAGTGATTGTGTGCCTAAATCTAAACAACATACAGTCTTTTTGACATGTTGGAAATGGACCGTACCCCTTACTAGTTTGTCATTGGACCACAGCTCAGTTCTCTTGCGGTCTCCGATGTGCAGTTTTAAAGCAGCGGCTGAGCACAGGCCTGTTGAGAGGCACTGTAATAGGCTTGAGGTATATCCTTTGGGTGTTAAACCCCTTAATGATATCTTAATTGCCTTTTTGTTCTTATTATGAAATTTTAATGGCCTGCTGAGCTTTTACCTATACAGATCAGGCCTTACTTAGTCTGTTAGCCACTTACATCACGACTGGTTATATCATTTATCAAAAATCATGCCCCATTTTTCATTTTGGAGCTTATAAATTCTAAATGCGGTAGCGGAGGAAGGAGAATGACCACTGATGTTTGTCTTGCTGATGAGACAACAAGCACGAGCGACGCCAAATCCAGAATCTTTATGTTGGCATTCATTCGTTCTGTGGTGATTACTCGCAATCTCAGACTGGTACTGCACTGATGTCTGTTTAAAAAAACGGTTTGACATTTGGAGAAGTAAGCTCATTCAAGTTCTTATCAAGAATTAGACGAGGGGATTGATATCTTTGTTGTATCTGCTGTGTATGCCACGGCCAACAGTCCGTTAGCTTAGATTAGCATTTAGACTGGAAAATGCTAGCTTGACTCTGTCCAAGGACAAAACAATCTGCTTACCAGCATCTGTAAAGCTCAGTGAAAGCAGACATTTTGGCTGGTCATAGCAGCAAAAGCTCAGTGTATTAAAATACCAGGGTTGCCAAGTTTGGGTGCTTGGCTGGAGTGAGATTACTGCTGCACAGTAAGCCCATGCTCACTGTATCCTTAAGCAATATTTGTTATGATTACAGAATCATAACAATGAACCAAACAGAAGAATGTAACCTACACAAGACACACAATGTGGTAGGGTAGCAACCACACAGCCATGTAACCTGATATTACAGAATCAACCCGCTTAATCAGCTCACATGACAACAAACCACAAGCGTACTCGAGAGCCTCCTGTTACTACAATAAAAAGCCTGAAATACCGTCATATCCACAATGGAGGTAGAAAGAAACATAGCCAATCTTTTTCACAAGCCTGTGTCATCACGACAAGTGAATGTGAAGCAACTTGAGGTGGCGTTGTCATCCAATGGCAGTCAGTTCGAATGCAACCCAGAAACGTGACCTCAACTCTCAGCTTCCTTTATCCTCAATATCATGGTCAAATTCCATGCAAACGTCCGCCAATGCAGATTAATTCCTTCCAACATATGTTCCTCGGCAATAACTGTTTACCTTGCAAGGTCAGTTTTATTTCTGAGAGCTCCTACTTCAACTTCCTACCAGAGTGTGATATTAGTGTTTGTTTTGAGCATTCCGAAGTGAGATTTTTAGGTCAAAATCGTTTGGAGCAAAAGAAGGGCACAGTTTGGCACCACCTGATGGGTGACACATGCACCGCAGAGCCTTCTGGTAATGTGGCTGGTGCCACCAGTTACATCTCTCTATGTCAATGCATTGTAGAGATCTGGCTTAAATTTAGTTCACAGATTTGTTTGAGTGATTCTGGTTAAAGAGGATGACGTGGACTGGTCTGCAGTCAATGAAGTTAATATCATGTGCGCTTTTCGTGCTCAATCAGAAAGCTTGATTTGGTTGGCAGAACTCTTTTTATCTATTTTAACTGTAGCACCCCTTTGCTGTCCGGGCAATTAACAGGGGTAGCTAACCTGAGTTCTTTAAATAAAGTGTTATCTGTAATTATTAGTGTGTGTTTACTTTGTCTTTTAACTGTGTGTAATAATTACTATGTAGCACGGCTGTTATGACTAATATGCAAGTACTCACTTTTGAAGGATTAGCTTTAAACTTAACTGTAAGTATTTTAACTTATAGGGTAGGGTTACTACAAGGCTCTTTAAGGAAAAACTATAGCTCTATGTTCTCATGCTAAATGCAAATAACCATTCACAGGCAACGGAATCTTTGTGAATTAAATGAACTATTTACTTATGTACACAATCAGATAGTTCCTTTTGTAAATTATAAGTGCAAATCTGTTTTCTTTCCATCTTAAAATAGATTGCAAGTGCACATTCACGTAGCCTATCAAAAAATACAAACACAGGGCTCTAAGCCTCAATGAAATGAAATACCCTATAGCCGGCAGTATAACTAAAAATAATACCCCAAGTCCAGTGGTTGTTGCAGGCCTGGCGCGTAGCTTGTGTGCGGTGTAGCGCACCAAAATGGCGGCTCGTTCACTCTAAATGAACTAGAAGACAAAAGACACTCACAGTTGCAGCGCGCGCGAAGCTCCTCTCCGGAGAGTGTTTAGTTGGTTGGAATCGCAGGAATCTCGTGTTACTGTCTCCTCTGGTTTACGCAGACTTGACGAGCTCTCCGGGGTTGGCGAACACACAGTCCAAAAGCAAACCAGAACAGCTCGCTAGCTCACTGTAGAGCTAAGCTAGGCAAGATGGCGGACCGCCTGAACATTTAACTTCGGAATAAATCGTTCAAAACAGTCCATCCGTCGAATATAGCAACTCTCCTAGTTGTGTACTCACGTTATTACTCTTAAAAAACTTTGGAAATATGTGGACTACGTATTTCCACTGGTACGTTTCAAAAAACAACGGCACAGCCACTATTCCTAGCGTTCTCTCTCTCTCTCTCTCCTCCGTCACTCTCTCATCACACCTGACCTTCAATTCACTTTTCATTGGCTCATGAAAATAAACAAAACGCAACACTTTGGATTTCTTCTCACAGTATTCAAAATAAAACAGCTTTACAATATTTCCAGCATAATGAACATAGTATTTTGGAAAACAAAATACATATTTACATCATGTAAATATTTCAATACATGAACTTAACCATGAAATCCAATGGCTATTGCACAATATGCAACATCAAACCTCTGCATAGTTTTTAACCTTTTAAATCCTATTTATTCTATTTATACTGTTTATTAATTCCTATTTATGAATCAAGAAACTTTTAATATCTAGGCCTAATTTTCCATAGGGCTACAAAACCATATCATCCATTGGCCTGATCTTTGGCCTTTTTCACAGAAGTCATTCTGACACGTCACAATACAATTAGCAACAATATAAACCAACAGTTTTCACACTGTCACCGAGCCATAATGTTGTTAGTAACAGCTCCCCCAGGCACATCGCACCTGTCTCTGTCACAGGTGTTGCGACATTCACATATTATGGATCCGCCTCCAACTCTCCACCTGTCCTTAAACAGTCCTTAATGAAAAGAAAATCAGAACGGGTGACAAGCTATTGGTCACGGTAAATTTACTGAACAGCCATTCATGCAGTCACAGCCGTGCGGCCGACCCACCACGCCAAGGGGGAGTGAGACAGTTACTGTACATGCATTCAGTCACCTGCTGGCCGTGATGACGGACGGGGAACTAGAACCAGGCACAAAGATGAAACAGCTATTTATATTGTCGTAATCTAAAGTCAAATGTTGTAGCTGCAGCTGACCAATAAAATAATGACCATGTTTCATGCGAATGTCTTCTCAAGTTTTACTTTGCTCGCTCGCTATCTCTGCAGCAGCCACTGGTAAAACCACAACACAATAATACACATAAATGTAGAACAAAACGATGCATTTCCTGTCCACGATTAGTGAAATGTGCTAACAGTAGGATGTGCAGAAATGCTTGATCAACGTCAATAAAAAGGCATATTAACGTATGCGTATCAAACAAATAAAGGACTATTATCGTACGCACCTCTGACCTCGTGTGGAACCTGTGTTTGTTCTGACCCTGAACGTTTCTGGCCTATCAGCTCACAGCACCGTAACGTGTGTGCCACTGCTCTCAACTTAAATGTGCTCCATTATATTCTGCCTTAATTAAAGACTTTCATTAAAAGCAAAACTTTTTTCACAAAAGAACATTTTAAAGTAAGTTTGTTTTTTTTAATCAGCAAAATCACATTTGAATCATTTTACCATGACTTTATGAACTCATAATTATGAGCTCAGCGCTGAAACATACACAATAAACCACTCAATGAAATTCTCGCTGACATTTAGAAATACAATAATGCAGAACTGCCTTTTGTAACTTTGTGTTGTGCCGAGAAATGAATGATGAATGACGGCCGAGATGGACAACATTGTTCAGCGACATATTCAGTACAGGACTATATCAGGATATTATGTTAGTGTGAATGTTGCTATTTGTTTCTTTTAGTAATGTGGTTGCTGTTTGGTCTTCTCTAACTTAAACATGAGTAAAAAAAAAAAGGAGCCTTGTCACCTGTAAACCTGGCTTTTGATACTGTTTATTAACAGTCAAGAATCAATGTTGTTTATCAGGTTGATGGTATTACGGGTGAAACAGGGGCAAAGTTTGAAGTTCAACAGTGAATTGATTATTGAAAAGTTGAATGCTGGTGAATAAACCGGCAGTTGGCTGGGAGGGGCGAGATGCAACATTTTGAGGTAATTTTTTGCAGGGAGATTAGATATATGGAGTTCATTTGGATGTTGCACGTCGTGGAAGGCCCAAATAAAAATAAAACTGACATTTAAATATGAATCTGAATGAAAAATAAAAGTATCTGGCACATATTTGTAAACCTGTTTTATGAAACTTAATACTGCTCGGACATTTTGGATTAATGAAGTGAAAGTCACGCTGACTTGTCTCCGTGCAGAGAAGGTGAATGTGTGCAGGACGATGCAAGAGTGCAAGGACTTATTCAGCTCAATCAGCCAAGGAAACTTATCCCTGAGGCCAAATCCCGAAACACACGGAGAGAAGTCAACAACCAAATATACCTGTTTTATGGTTTGTTTGTTTGTTTTTTAAGTTATTTATACGTTTTAAGTTCCAGTGCGTCCAGACCCCACCTGCAGGAAAATGTTTTTCAAAATAAGTCTTGCAAACGCGAGAGGGCGACGTTTTTTTTTCTGCAACACCCAGGCGCGCACACACACACACACACACACACACACACACACACACACAGGGAGAGAGAGAGAGAGAGAGAGAGAGAGAGATCCGACTCCAGCGTCAGCTCGATTCAGTCACACAGCTCCGGCTCAGACATGGCTGGAAATCCACCTAACGTCTCCTCTTTGTTTCTCCTGACTTGTATGGAGAGATGCAGACTCGCGAATCACTCGCTCTTTAATCCGGCGCACAATGGCCACGTCGCTTTGCATCACGGCCAATCTGCCCCTGCGACACTCGGAATGGGAGGCTTATGTCAATTAGCTTCAATTACGCTCCTTTTTCACCTTTCC
>KV751323.1:5744792-5783111 GCA_001698575.1 Mola mola | reverse complement strand
GACAAGCCAGTGCCATGAAGGAACAGTATGTAAAATACACAAAGTGAACTCAAACATGTTTTCTCTGGATTAGTTTTCCTTCGCTTCCCCGCTCCCAGTTGCTGGATGTACATCAGGCAGCGCAATTAGTCAAATCAGACCGACGTGGGATTGCGGAAACAATCAGAGTTGTAAAGTGAAGAAAAAAAAAAAGAAGAGAGGTGCTGATTGCTTATTAGCAAGTAGATTGTGTTTGCATTGTTTAGTGTAGTTTGTGTATGCCTGTATCTGTGCCTGTGCATGTGCGTGTGCATTCTTCCTGCCTGATGAGGTCATGATGAGAGATAGGGCTGCTGGCAGGGCCTGTCATTGCCAGTCACTGTTTGGGTTGTTGTTTTTGCTTCCGGCCCGAGGAAGAAAAGGTACTTCACAGGAGTCAGCAGTCACTGGGTATCACTCGGTGTCGTGGCCCGTCTGTCTGTTCACTGGTGTACATTTACATATCTCCGCGTTAAAGGACTATTTTTAAAGCAGGTGTGTGTTTGCCAACACGCGTGTTGATGTTGTCTCATGATGATGAAAAGTGAGCCAGCAGGCAAAAACGTCACCAAGCGGTTTTGGAAGCCAGTGACAAGACTTTCTCCGAGCCCGATGCACGTTAAACAGCGACTGCTGCAAACTATATTTACCAATCATATTCAGGGCATAGTATGCCAGATTAATAATACACTGAGATAGGAGGGAAAAAAAGGAACAAACTCAGCTTTAATCCTTTGGCATTTACTCTGTGCGCACGCCTGTTTGCTCTCTGTGCAGTTGCGCGTGCGTTCAGTTTTGCATCTTTGCCTCAGTCTTTCTGCTTATTTGTTGGTGAAAACATTGTGGCTTCCAACTGCGTTATCTGCACAAGAGCTCAGAGTTTATTGGAGGTCTTGAGGTCAACGCCCAGGCACGTCTGAGCAGGAAATTAATTTGCAAAAAGTCCATTAAAAGGCTAAAGGCTAACTGTAAGGTAGGAATTAGCGAGAGGACCATGAGTTATGTGCCCCCAAACCTTTAAAGACAGAAATAAATATTCATTAGTTCCAGGGGTGAATCAGAGGGTAAATGCTAGTCAGCGCCACTCAAAATCTGTATTAGCATTTACACAGATCTTCCACGGTGGCTTTCCCACGCGCCCCTATGGGGAGGTTTTAAAGTGCTAATTTTGCACTCCACCTGATCTACATTTCATTTCTCGAGCTCAGAGCTGCACCTACAAGTGCCGGTCAGGGAACAAAAAAAAATACAAAAAAAAAAAAAAAACCTTCTTGCTGCCAAGCACGGATTGATGGAGATTCAGTCGGCAAGGCTGATGAGACGGTGGTGAACAGACATATTTTGCACTTGCTGAAACACAAGTTGTTAAAGAAAATACAAAGAAAGTAGCTGCCAGCTTTTATGTATAGCTATTTGCCCTCGCTGTCTGTTTCTCTTGCCTGTTTTACTCAAGCAAGTAACACAGAATATTTTTAAAGCAGGGCTCCATATATCTTGCAGGAAAACAGGACTGGCTTACATTGTCCACATATATTTGCATTCCTTGTCAAATTGTGATAGGCTCCAGCCCAGCATGGCCCTATTTAGATAGATAAGATAAAAAGTTCGAAATTTATTCCATATTTTTGGCGCTGAAATCAAATCTGTCTCCCTTTACTGGTGTATAATCCCTCTCCTGTCCCCATCTGTGGGGGGCAGTTTTGCTGCTTCGTCTGCCTGCTGTCTCTGTGTGTGAAATCTACAACTCCCCCTCATCTTTTTGGCCCCGGTTGTCTATTGACTGCGAGCTTCAGGTCTCCTCTGGCTGCCTGGCGACTGCGCAGTCTTTGTTGCCTGTCTCGCTCCCTACGAGACCCGAATTCGCAACACGATTAGGTCCACACTGTGCATATAAACTGGGAAATAAAGGGTCAGCCACAGTGGTTGTTTCTCTGTAAATGTGTCGATATACTGTTGTTAATACTGTGAATATATATAAGGATTTTTACATGGATTACCGGATGACATTTGCGATTAAAGCAAATAATAAAATTAAGTCACAGCCAGTCAGTGTGATTTGCTTCAATATTCTGCGCCGTCCTGGCTCTTTTTTAAAATCAGAACTAATCTAAAACAATCTTGTTATCTTCTGCTTTTTTGGGGGGATTGGAAAAGATGTCATCTTAACTTTTAGTTATATTTAAGGCATCATGATGAAATTTGTTGCCCCACTTACTCTAATAATGGAAACGTTTAGAGCAAATTGACAAAAAAATTCTAAGTGAACCTCAGTTGTAGTGACATTTTATGTACTGATCCCACTTAAACTCATCTTAAGTGCCATACTGAGATGATAGAACACTTGATTTGCATCATTACAACACGCAGCACTGGGCTTTAAGGCTTTACTATTGATTTGTCAAGTGTCTTTTTGTTCACAGAGTATTAACTCTGACTATAAATAATCTTTCAGCTATATCTATAATGATGAAAATGCCGAGCAAAAGGAATTTCTTTTCTGTCGGCAGTGTAGTAAGTGTTTGTGTAGCCTGAAAGGCATAACTCAGGGCTACATAAGAGGTCGGGTTGCTGCGGGTTGGGCTCATTTCTTGTAGCACCTACTAATACCTAATCAGCTCCTCTCCTGTCTTCCAAACACCGTTTAGAGTGATAAAGCGGGATTGTACAAGCGTGGGAGGGGGGTGGGGGGCACGTCCCCACCATCTGGAGTGTAAATTGAACTTGACACGATCGCACCATCATAATGCATTGTTTGTTATATACTTAGATATGTATATTTTTTTTAACGTTTCAGTCTTAGACTTGTTAAATTGGCATCGTGTGGTAGGAACATGTCTGAAATGCACGGAACGGTACAACACTAGCGTCCAACCTGAACAAAACAAAAGAAACAGAAACTATGACAATCTGCACCACCCATTTTCTGTCTTTGGTGACACTTTCTCTGTACTTACCCCTTTCCCTGGTGGGAGAGGCCGATATTTTGATAGTTTAGAAGTTAATATGGAAGGAAGGTGGACAGGACATGGAGAAGTGTTTTATTTTATTTTTCTCCTTCCTTAAAGCTGCAGCTTCAATATAAAAATCTTTATCATCTTAGTCTGTAATATAGCAGATTCTTTTAAAGGTATCTGACTGGAATGCTTGTGTTTAGGCGATTCCATTAAGGAATAATCCGCCCCCTCACAGATTATTACTTTGTGTCGGCATGTATATAGCCTGCAGGACCTTATCTATATCCCATCCTAATATGTATTGATATTTATGTTTCCATTGCATTGTTGTGTGTGCGTGAACGCCTGCTCTTAGTAACGGAGGAACAGTTATCAGTCGGCGGGATCAGTAGAATGGATTTGTGTGTGTAAGTGGACTCTTTGATCTGAAGCCCCGTCAGCCTCAGGGAATTACAGATTACAGATTGTCCCCTGTCTTTGTTTCACTAATTCTTTTAATTTCCTGCCTCTTTTTCCCGATTCACCCTCCTTTCTTCGTCTCACCCTAAAACGCTTGTCTTCCAGCTTTGTTCCCGCTATTCCAGGACCCCACCCCCCTCCTCCTCCCGTATTGTCCTGGCTTTGCTGGGAAACATTCAACACTGTGCAAAGAGAGACTACAGAGCCTTGTTGCGAGGATGAGAGTCATTATAGTACCATATTGTAATAGTTCATGTCTCTTATACCTTTTTGTTCCTGTTTCATCTCCTGTACTCGTATCTCCCCTCGTCCTCCTCTCTTTATTCTCCCTGAGAGAGCGTAATTAACATAACTGGTCCTCTTTCAAGTTAGCCGTGTACGTGTGTGTTCACAGGAGTGCGCATGTTACTCTATTCTGTCATTTGAGATGTTAATTTAATAATTTTTTTTCTCTGTTGATGTTCTGTTTTTGGCAGTGGCTCCATGTCAATTACACACTTTGTCTGCTTGCGTAGGGATGATTGACATTCGAGTGTGACTAGACAGACACTGAGTATTTTGTTATATTCTGTTTTTTTGAGGAACGTTTCTTAAGATAATTGTATTTTTTTTCCTTTTGAGAGGTTGATGGAATATGGATTTGGAGTTGGTCTCTTAGTGTCTGGGAATCAATTGCGAGTCTGGGCATGTTGATATGGGATTGGGGTTGGGGGGTGTTTCAGCAATGCCGCATCACTTTGATTGCACATTTCATTCGGAATGAATGAGGCGAGGAAGAAAACAAACAATTCACTTCATCAACGTTGGCCTTGTCTCTTTGATGAATAGCTTTTGCTCTACTTTCTCTTCTTGGCAAATGATTGCTAACCTGTGATCTTCCTTCTGCTCTTTCTCTCATCCCCACCTCCATCTTCCCTCTCCATTCAAAACATGCTCCCTCCTTTCTGTTTTTCCATTTTACTTACCACCCCTTCTATCTCTTCAATCCTCCCTCCATATTTCCATCTCTCCCTGCCCCACCTTGCTACACTTAACGGCCTGTTTCCTCTCTGCAGGCACTGACCTGTTCTCTAACTGCACAGAGGAGTGCAAGGCGCTGGGGCACTCTGACCGCTGCTGGATGCCGTCCTTTGTGCCGTCGGACGGGCGCCAGGGGCCGGACTACCGCAGCAATCTGCACGTGCCCGGCATGGACGCCACGCTGCCCGACACTGAGGTACCCTCCTCCGTCAACCTCTCCGACCAACTCACCGTGACCTCGTCCGCCGCTTCGTCCAACGATAGGTCATTCTCCACCTTTGGCAAGGACGGTCAAAGGTCTCAGTCACACCACAGCCTTCACCATCACCTCCATCAGCAACAGCAGCAGTACAGCTCCAGCACGCTAGAGAGGAAAGAGTATGATAGGGGGACCCTACCGTACAAACCCACCTTTCTCTGTGAGTATCAGTATGAAACCTCCCTGGGACCCTATGACTTTGGTCTGGTCCAGTACAGATACTAAAGGAGGGGACGATGAATCTGCCTCTCGATTCTGATCTGGACTTTACATGTTGTTTGTCAACATTTATTTCTTCTATTTTAAAGAAGCTTTGAGAAATAAATGCGGCTTTTTTTGTTTAGTGGCATCGTTTTACTCTACCTCTCTCTCTCTCTCTCTCTCTCTCTCTCTTTGTTTTTCTTCTGTAAATCATAGTTTCTTTTGTCAAATGTAAAAATGTAATCTACCATGTTTGCTAACTCCCCTCCACCACAAAACCCACTTTGAAAAATTCAGTCTAACCCCACCCTAACCGATCCATAAAGACTGTCTGTAATCATGTGACTTATTATAAAATAAACTAAATTTAAATTGGACTCATGTTAAACTGCTGTGGCCCCTTTTTCTTTTTCCTTTGTCTCTAAATTTCCCCTCAAAATTCTCGCCAATCAGCCGTCTTTCTCTGATGCTCATACAAGAAAAGGTCACCAACACCACACATCACCCTCCTCTGCTTGCCATCTGCACGCACCCACCATTCATTGTTGCTCATGGTGTAGACAGGGTATATAAGATAGATCATCTCATCTTTCGGAGGACATCTTTTTCCATTCGCTCATGAAAGTGAAACACGCAACCCACGCTGCTTCTGTTTTCTCGAGCACCGAGGTCCATTTTGTTCTAAAAAGGAAACCTCCAACATCTATACTAGCTTGGTTACGGATCAATACCTGACATAAAGAAGGGGTGTGATGAGGTAGGTCTACGGACCCAAAGGTTAAGATTCAGACGGAAGAGTCACGTAAGCAAGCCTGCGTGTAAGAAAGGAGGGACACTGTTGCAAATATGAGGAGGATTTAATTTGGAAAAGGAAGCACGATGGTAAAAGGGATGTGTTTTCAGCTTGCATTTGGAAGCAAGCACAATCTTCGGTAAAGGATGGCCACTTACTTTCCAAGAACCACATTACATGAATATTCTATTAGCTCTTAGAGTAGACAATGGATTCAATATAGAGAAGTCATTTCCAGTCAAGTCACCACCATGTTAACCACCATCCTCCATGATAGGACTGCATGCTGTCTGCGGGCTGTTTCTCAGGTGAACGACGCGCACCATAACCTGCTCCCTCACTTGTTTTGCAACATAACAAACAGAGCCAAGCAATCTTCCACTCTCACGTCGGTTCTGTGGGAATCATAATTTTCTGTTTAGCCTTTAGGTGCGAGCGCCTGCTTTGCTCCAAATATAGCTGCCTGCGCGTCTGCTCATCTCATTTGCCTCCCAGGTTCGGGATAAATGCATTCCATATTCGCTCCAGTCCAAAACTCACAACTTCATTATGTTTTCCTTTGACTTTTTTTTTTTTTTTTTTTTTTTTTTTTTTTTTTTTGATTTACGACTTCACCCGCTCTTCTTGCCCTGTTGAAATAAATTGACCCCCCGCTGCCACTGTAAAGGTTTTGTTGTTCATCAGTCTGTAAAAAATATGAGCGCAGTCCCAAAGGCTGAGGCTCTATTAACCAATAGGCATCATATTCCATTTTTATAAATAGCACCCTATGATACTACGCGCGACAGCAATGCTCCGATCTGCGGGGTTGCCTTGATAAAGGGTTTATAAATGTTTAATGATCCATTTATAGATAATTAATGAGGCAATTAGTGCTCTGTGTATATTCTATGCATGCATGATGTAGATACCAAATTTTTTAACCTTTATCTTTGCTGATGGACATGTTTTTTTGCACAATTCCCAAATTAGTTTTACCATTACACTGCAAGGACCAACCTTTACGGCGTATAAATAACTTCAGAGCGAATCCTCTGTGGCATGTATCCTTCAAGGGATGGTATTTTGAGCCGGCTGTGTCACTAAAAAGTCTCAAGGGAAAGGGTGCCGCTTGTCTTAACGAATATGTTCTCTGTCTTTTCAGCCCGCAAAAGGATTTGTTAGCTCGTTCCACGTGGACCTGTCGGAGACAGCGTGAATTTTCCGTACTAGACATCCAACACTAATGCTAGAGAGAGCGAAATGAAACTGAACTAAACTGCAACCTGGACAACAGCAACCTTGGTTAGGCTTCATTATCTTGGGTGACGAACTGTAATAAAGCCTTGGCGGTGGTCGCCGGGGGAGACGGAGCGGAGAAATAATTATCGCGTAGCTGCAAACCTCTAGAAGTTCGAGGAGCAATCCAAGGCCTTATTCCTCTCAGCAGGACTGAGACCGGGGCCCTAACAATCGACATGTGAAGTGAACTATGAAGTCATCAGCAGACGGAAGAGAGAAACTGAAACGGACAGAGGAATGCAAAACTTGACGAGGAGGGGCTGATTAACTCGCAGAGGTGTTTTCGTTTTTGTCAACTTTTTTCCCCCCACCGGAGAGTTAGCCTCTAGAGATCTGTGTGCCTGTTTACATGAAGAAAAAAAAAAAAATGTTTCTGTACAAACTTCAACCAATGTCACACGGAACCCTTTAGCTATTTCTATGGTCACCACTAAGCCGACTGTACAGAGACTGTGTGGAGGAATGAAACGGAGCGCGAGGAGCCAGAGAGAAAAGTGAGACAGAAAATTAAAGAGAGCAGGCGTTGTACAGGTATGAAACGACACAAAAAAAAAAGAAGGAAAACGGGACAAGCAGTACTATAAACTCTGTATCTCTGGTTTTTTGACTTGACTGTCTTTATATAACTTCTCTTTTTTTAGTTTCTGTTCTTTCTGTGTGGTTAAAGTGTGCAGACTCTTAACATATTCCGACATACCGTTGCAGAAGGGAACGTGCGATCCGGACTACAGGCTCAGTCCTCTTTCCAGCTCAGCCACTTCAGGAAGGGGATTTTTGAAACGCACACCGCGTTAGACGAAGCAAACGAAAAGTGCTCTGTTCATCCGTAAAGCGTCACGATTGAATGTTCTCATTGCCGAACGAGTTCCTTCCTGATCTGACTGCAGAGAAAGTGAGGTGACCCCTTGACCAGGATGTGGTTCCATTGATGCCATTGGCCTATACATAAACAATCAGACACACTCAGTGGTTTTTATCATGTGTGCAAAGTGTTTACTGTTAGTTTGTACACCTCATAATGTCATTCAATCTAATAATACCAAGTGCTACAAAATAAAGACTTGTGAGGATCAAATCAAGGAGGTGTGCTTTAGCCTGACAAGCAAACCCCTTCATGCCAACCAAGGATTGAGTTGATGTTTTAATTTGATTGTTACTTTTCACTGTTTACAGACGCTGGGCCGTGTTGTGTGTAGCGAAGACACCAGTTGAGTTGTTTTGGCCTGTTGTGTATTTTTAGCAGAATATGTGTTCATGTTCATGTACAGGGGTGGGGGGTGGGTGGGCTATCACAATCGAGCTAGATATCAAAGGTCCTACAATCACAATAAAGAGGCGTACGCTGATTAATGTGGATATAATCAATATGGGATGAGGTTCAGTTAATTGATGACACACATATACACACACACACACATATATATGCATACACACAGGTCAGGTGGTGATAAATAAACAGTGTCATTGAAAGTCTTTAATGTGTGTTTTGTTGTGTTGACTTGGAAAGAATGCCATGTGGCTGATCAGCAAGAAAGACCAGGTTGACAGCCATCCTATCTCGATCTATCGTGTGACTGTACTTGGGCACGGGTGTGCTAACGTTGCGGAATGCTAATGGTAAATAGTGCAGCCAAGATTTTGCAGGTATTTGGCAGGATGTATTGGAGATCTTCATAACCTAACAAGATTAAAAAGTTGCTTGTTGTGGTTTTTGCATGTCAAATTTTATGGCAACCCATCCAAAGGTTGTTCTGGTATTAGTTCTCACGATAAGATATGACCTGCTGGTGTTAAAGAAAAAGTCAGGGGATTTAAATAAAAAACAAATCTGTAGAATTCATCTTCTGGGGAATATTAATGTCTGTACAATGTTGTATGGCGATCCATCCAAAGGTTTCTGAGATAATTCAATCAGTGATTGGCCCACATATGGTCGACAGGAGGACACTGTCATCCTCAGATTAAAGCCACGTTAATGACTGTTCTCCAATCAAGGCAAGAACCTGCTTATTGCTAAAGTTATCACAGAATATCTGTGATGCTTTTAGCGTTGTGTACAGCTCATTCGTTTTCTTTACAGGGGATTCGGATATATCCCAAAAGAATCTCATGGACTTCCAAGATGCAATCACCATGGTTTTGCTCTACTTTCCTTAATAAATGACTTCAATAACTAAAAAAAACAAACAAACAAAAAAAAACAAAACAACAACTTTTCTGGTTTCTGTCACTCTAGCCTTCTCTTGAATTCGTAAAAAATTGTCTAATTCCATCCCTTCAGTCCAGTGTCATCTGTCCATGACCTGGATCGTACACACACACACAAAAGAAGAGAAAGAAGAAGGCTGCAGTCTGGATCTGCCCTTAAAGATGTAATTGGGTCATGAAGGAGTCAAGTCAGTCTATCACTTGGCAAACTATAAAAAACAAACAACAACAAAACGACAAAACAAAACAAACAAGCAAAAAAAGGTTCACAGGATATTTATTATTTAAAGCGAAACGTAATAGTTGACAGACTGGTGATAAGCAGGTAATAAGCAGGTAATATCTTGGTATAGCAAGAGGGTAATGCTGTGGTATCCCTGGATGAACTTTAAATGTCATCTGAACCGTCATCATTGACTGGGTATTTACTTGATCATTTCGATCTTGATTCTAATCATATGTCACTTTAGGAACTGATAACATTTCCAGTTTTTCTTCTGAAACTTGAAGTGAACTAAGTAAATTAAGACCGAGAGATGATTCAAGCAGTTCAAATCCAGGAATGTTTGTGTTTAGAAGTCGTTCATAGTGAACTGTCACTGTGTGAAGACATGACACATACGTGTTATAGTGTTAGATTGTCAGCTTTGGAAAGTTGAAAAAATAAAAATGTAGAGATTAATCTGTGAAATTAAAACCTATAATATGTAAAAAATGTTCTCATTCCTGAGTTTGCCAGGTTATCTCTAATATGCAGCAATTACCGTTGTATCGTATTAATATTATGTCAACGTCATCAGGATGTTATGCACTTAATGTGTCCTTAACTAGAAGCACTACGAGAGGCCAATATCATCTGGATCTGCATTAAAATTTAATGTCACGCTCCACACATTGATTAAACCCTTAAAAACTACCGTACGCTGCACAGTGTCAAGCTCTATACTTGGAGCAATTCAGCCATACATAGCCATCCTGTTTTTTGGGGCGAGTCACTTGTGAATTGAAATAATTAAAGCAGAAATGTGTGTTTCAGCCCATAAAAATACCTTATTGACATGCTGACCAGGTCAAAAACATGATTTCCATAGGAGACGGTCTTTAATGGGTTCTTACTTGGTCCGTTCCCCTTCCCTCAATCCAATTTCACGGAAATCCATCCAGCAGGTTTTGTGTAATCGTGCCAACCAACCAACCAACCAGCCAACAGAGGAATGAAAATGTGATGTGGTTTAACTTGATTAATGCTGTACAGTCTGTAAGTCACACTGTTGTTTTTCACCGACTGATGGTTTTCTCGCTCGGTCAGCGTCAATGTTAACAGTGACAATGTTAAGAGTACGCACAGTAAACTCCAGTGTTCACAATGTCAGTAAACTGATTAATTCATTTAAAGTGTGCTTGTATCCGGTGGCTTTTGAAAATCTGTGTGCAGCAGACTGTCCAGATGCTGCACCGACCTCAGTTGTGTTCTGCCTTATAATTCCTGCATCCAACCCAAAATGGATGGGCTCTTTCTTGGCCCATTCCCCATCCTCTCACCGAATTTCATCTAAATTCATCAAGTCGAATTTTGAATAATCCTGCAACCATGAACAACACGACCGAGCGGTAATGTAGAGTGCCTGTGCCATTGGGGAAAAGTTTCTGAGCACAAACACCTGAGTCACTCTACCAAAAACATTCTGTTTGTGGGTCTTAATTTTCTAGAATATAAAACATATTTATTCTATTCAATTTTTAAGGTAGCAAAATCTGCCAAACTGTACACTGTATACACAGTGGTATACTGATATTGATTTTTTTTTTCTTTAATTGTCAGTTCTAACAATCTGCCCAAACATCTAAAGCTATTTCAAACTAAACTTCAGAGATGTGAGCTGTGTGTGGTTTATGACTGAATGATAAAAAATGACTCACGGCGGAAATAAATCAGAAAGGCAAACATCTTGACTTCAAAGGGCAGGCAAGACGACCTGTAGATGGAAAATGACATTCCATCAATGGCTGCGAGTTCACCTGATCTGCTTGTCCTTCAAAGCGCCTCCACGGCGGACGGAGAGAGTAGGAGTCATTACCGCGGAATCGTCTTGTCCGTCTCTCGCCTCGACACAAGGTTGACTGAGGTGACCTAGCTGCCTGTCTGAGCCTCAGAGCCTGTCCTTCATATTCCTCCCCCCCTTGGCAGACGCACTTCATTACTCCGGCTAAATAGACTTTCAAGAGACCCCATCAACCATCATTT
Organism: Mola mola; assembly: GCA_001698575.1. Lineage (NCBI taxonomy): Eukaryota > Metazoa > Chordata > Actinopteri > Tetraodontiformes > Molidae > Mola > Mola mola. The sequence continues at coordinate 5,771,673 of KV751323.1, read as the reverse complement.
ACACAGCTCGGCCCTATCGCCCCTCGCCGCGGCCGCCTCATCAGACATGTACACCCAGCTACTCACACGTGCACTACACAGGTCGCCCATGTAAGCACATACGTGGATACCCCGCTGCTCTCCTGCCTCGTCCTCCTTTTATCCCTCAACATACACACACACACACACACACACACACACACACACACACACACACACACACACTCAGACATCCTTGGGCTGTGTTCCCCAGCCACCTCATCAGCCAAAACCAGACAGCTATTACAGTGAGCGCTGCCCAATTCCCCACCCATCTCTTTGCTTATCTGCCGGCCGGTTTGGACCTATTGACCTGAGATGATGCCTCTGTACCCCTCTGACCTGGATGCTCTCGGTGACTATGTACCGGTCCGCCTCCATTCAGCTGTTCATTTGGTTCACATCACTTCAGGTAACGCAGGACTGACACAGGGTTCGCCACCTGGGTCAAACGGTCGTCTGGATTACGTCACAGTGTCAGGATGTCACGGAGGAGCGACGACTTGTCAGCATAAATCATTTTTAGTTCAATTAACTGAAAAAAGTTCAACAAAAACAGCAGTGGAAGTATGTTAGGCCTTAATGCAGATGACGGTGTGAAATAGGTTGTTTTGTAGTAATTTGAAAGCATAATGTCACGTCACAGCTGCGGGATCTTTGGCTGTTTTTTTTTCTTTTTTAGATCTTATTTAGTTTTATTTAAATCTCTGATGGAAATAAGTCCTTTGAATGTGAATGTCTTCAAAATCAGAGCAAAACATTATAATTACATTTTTGATCACACGCAACATGATGAATTATTCTGTAGCTGCCACCCTCTACTTTTACTCATGTGGTTTATAGGTTGTTGTTTTTTTTTCCCCTCAGGTCTTACTAGAAGTGCTGCTGACAGCATTTTTTACAGTCTGATAACTCCACAGTGCCGTGGACAGACTAGAGACTGACGGACTGACAAAATTACCTTCATGTCTGCTTTTGTTATCAAAAGGACCCCTATTCAGGGATGAACAGGGGTCACATGCTTTCTTAAGATTACCAAGCTACAGTCACTTCTGCCTTCACACGTGTGGACTGATACTCCTCCTAATTGTGCTTGTGGGTCTTGAATTAACTCACAGTGATACCAATGTGCATGACAGCTTTAGTTGAATCTGGAATGGTATATTTTGCAAAGATTAGGTTACATTCTGATTTCAAAGCTCAAATCAATACCTTTATATTACCAACAGATAAAAGGACTACAGTATATGTAGAGAGGGTACATGAAGATAACTAACACCATACGGTGCTGTTCTCCTCACTTCTATGGAGAGCTTTATCATCGCTTTACTGATTGTTTTCATCTTATGGCACACATATTTATTATTTTGGCTCCCTCTCTCCGGCTGTCATCTACTGCTTTTGCTGTTTTTACCAAAAGCTGAGATAAATCCACCCGATTCCACCTGCCCGACCATGGACACCAGAAGTTATTTGTGAACCCAAACAGCAGCTAAGAACCCTTTGACTCAACAGCCAAAATATTATCTAAAAGCAGATTGAATTAATTTCATTTAACTTCTGGATTCCATAGCTATCTCCCAAAATACAACAAATACGACAATGTCTTAGGGTTGGGCAATATATACAATATATGTTATCTTTATTGTCCCACAATACACATCATTTGGGATTTTACATACCATTACGTGGCATAAGCGAAGTCCTTTCCTGGTTTAAAATTCTGCTGCATTACAGTAAAATGATTTAATTTTCCACTTGTTCTGATGTTTGCCTTCACCCACTGATCACTGAGTTATCAAAATCTCATTGCTACTAGGGGCTATCAGACAATGGCAAGTTTAATATGATTGATTAGTTAATTGAGTTAATTGGGCACAAAACATCATCTGATACTGATCGCAGGCCCCTGAATCGAATAAAACTGAAATCCTTTTGTGGCAAACTTTGTGATATCGGATCACATTGTGATGCAACGGGTGATTTACAGCCCCTAGTACTTTTGTAGAGGAACAATATACTTTACAGTATATGGTGTTTCATGATATGAAAAAAAATGTGATTTTATTTTAAGGGCACTCTGCATTGCTATTTATCTGTTCCACAAGTAATTCCTGACTTCCTATTTCCTCTTGCATTGTTTTTACTAACTGAAAATGATGTGCAGAAACACACACACAAAGGAAAGGGAGGCCTGCGCTTTGTTTTGATGTGAAGACAAATGCCAGTAGACAGCACGGTTGCATATTGTATACAAAATGACTGAAATTCTGAATATAAAGACCTGATGTGTCACCCTTCTGGGCTCTGTCAAACCGGGGCAGCAAAACAAAACAAAACAAAGCAAAAAAAAAAAAAAAAAAATCAGCCTTGATCACATTTCTGCTTTTCCAATAACAGCACGCACAGAAACGCTCACACACAACCGCTCACAGGGCCTAAAACATGTTGCCCTCAGCCACCATCTCCTCTCATTCTCCATTCTGGACAGGAAGTAGTGAGTTGGTAAACTGGGGTGACGGAATCAGGCCTCTGACTCACACCCTGACCTCAAGTGGGGGAACAACCCAGTGGAGGACAGAACTCCCCCTCCAGCGCTAGGCTAATGCTATGTGCCTGTCAGAGACAAACAGGCAACCCGCAGAGCTAGGATGACTACTAAAAAAGAACAAACATCACTGAGAGCAATAGCTGCCTGCATCCAAAGCGAAATATAGGGCAGGGTTGATGCTGGTACGTTAGCTGGGGAAGAAAACGTCATTCACTGGTGCAGGGAACGAAACAAATTCAGGTTTAAAGGTTGTCGAAAGGGAGTTAAAATTGAACAACATGAACGCTTGACTGCCTAACACGCTGCTGCATAATAAGACAAAACCAATTGAAAATGCACAAGCAAAGGTGAAAAAATAAATAAATAAATAAATAAATAAATAAATAAATAAAAGAGCAAACAACAGCAACAACAGAGCAGACCTGACCAGCTGGAAACAAAAAAAGGATCTCGGTCGGACGGACGACAGGGAAACGCTTGAGTTGCTGACTCAAAGCACTGGCATTCATTTCAAGAAGATGTCAGGCAGACGGAGAGGGGGGGTGAGGGCGCGCAGGTCTGCGTCAGGTTGGTGTAACAACAAAGCTTGTGGCCTCTGGAGACCAACCTTATCTGATGCCTCGTCTCTGCCTCCTCCCCACCTCCCAGCCCTGCAGGTGCAGGTGCAGGGATGCCAAGTGAAACATGAGGGCAGGATACTTTCCCTTCCAGTCATTGCCCCTCAGAACGAGAACACCTGGTCCCTACAGAGAGGGGGGTGGGGGCTGGGATGGGATGATCTGGCGACGGCCACTCCCCCCGCTGTTCTCGTGTCTTTCTCCTTTCCTCATATTCAAGCCCTGACTCTCCTTTTCCTCCTCCTCCCTCCCTCATCGTTCCGCATCGTTCCGCTCTCAGCTGTCAGACTGAGAAATGGCAGACGAGACAGAGGTCTCCTGCCTGGGGAGATGGTCAAGGGAGGACGGAGGCCTCCAGACATACACACACGCACACAAACGCATGCACACACACACACATAAATAAATAAATTCCGTCGGAAACCGGCCAACCTGGGCACATGTTTTGCAGCGCTGAATACATTTAGCCTATTTTGATGGTACATATGAATGCGTGCGCTGTCACCGTAACTGGTATGAAAACAGCTTCAGCTGAAATCAGAATTGTAAATGAGCTCCGTAACGTTTGAGGCTCCTCCTCTCCTGACAGCAGGCCCCAAATTTACACGCATAAAAATAAATTCCTCGGAAAAACAAGTTTCCTGCGGAGATATTTTATGTTGATTGCAATCAGAACTGGATAATGGGGTTGGAACATCAGAGGAAAAGTCCCCGTTGCAAGTTTCTAGTTTGTGCTGCGGCGCCTGACAAATTCCTTCTCAGAAGTAAGACGATATCGTACACATGCAAAAATGTACCTTTAATAGATTGTTATTAGATTTTGTTAGATTCGTCACTATCTACTACTTCATGATCGTTTCAGATGAAAGAAAACACCATGAGAGAAATCAGCAAATTGACCACTCTCATCTCTCGTCGTTAAAGCCAGAGCCAGGCGATAACTAGCTTAGCTTAGCATAAACACAAGACCCAAAAAAGATCCCCGCAAAGTGTTACCAATTAGCAAGTAATCCCTTGTTTGTTGCATTAGTTTGTTAGTTGCGTTGGTTTATTCAGCGGGCCTTCTTTTGAGGCTGCAGTGACTACCGAAATCTGTGAAGTTATAGGAATCCAGCAGAGATGCCAGAGAGTCGCTGCACCCCGAGTCATTCCGGTAACTATTTGCATTTATCTTCATAAGAGCCGGCTAGCGGTTCCCCACTTGCTTCCAGTTCATCCGTGCTAAGATATTCACCCGCTGATTTGCTTCACACTGGGTGTAAAGACACGGCAGCGGTATCAATTTCCTCTTGTAACTTGTCAAACTAGCCCTTTAGTTTTCCGCCAGAATGCACATGTATGCAGTCAAGTACAAACGCTGTTTATAAACGACACATAGAGCGGCAGCTCCGCCGCTGCTTTTATGATAAGTGAGACTGGGATTTATTAGATCAAATGGGAATATCTAACCAGCGGGCACACAGCTCCTTCATTATGAATGTGATATGCTGACAAGATCAAAGAAAACGTACGCACCGACTCTGAACTTTGTTCTCAAACTTTTTCATGCCCTCTGTGTTGAAAGTTCACTGCATTAGCCAGACTACTTACTTGTTACTCAGTCATCAAAAACAGACCTGCGCTATTGATGATATGATCCCGTCAGAAGTGATATAATCCGACACCTCGTGGCTGATCAAAGTCTTTACGTGCACATCTAAGACAATACACTTCATTAAAGTGCTCGGTAGCATTAGAATGAAAAAAAAAAACCCGACGTATTATTTTATGTCATGTTGGTTCACATAGTGCAACACATCATATTCGGTATATAAAGACACCCCCACGAAAAGCAAAATAATAAAATGGATCCGTATGAAAATATCTGATGCTGCCAACCATTAAGAAAACTATATACAGTGTTTATTTTGAAAGACAGAGAGACGAATGTATACGAATGTTGTCACTGAAGCTCGCTGGGGATACTTTTCTGGCCTGGAACTGTGAATAGTGTTAGATTTCTTCTTTTCTTGTTTGCTTTAACGTGAAACAAGAAACAAACACACAACATTCGGCCATCTCAACAAAATTACACACACTAATGCCCAAAATAAAGAAACAGAGATGGTGGTGTAAATACAGATGAACAAAAAAAGTGAAGTAGTTCTGCGTCATCAAAAACATAAAATCAATATTTTAAACCGAGTTAGACTTTTTCTCACCTTCAGGACTATAGCTTGCATCAAATATGGATACGGAGTCAGGAGTCAATTAGCATAGCTTAGCATAAAGTGTCGATATTCGGTGAACGGACGTGTCTACATCCTGACCAGATATCGCCGCTAACAGTACGGTTTTGGCCTGGAACATCCTGGAGCCTTGCACGGTTTCTGCACAAGCAAGTGACACGAAGTGACAATAGCATAAAAAACATGCTTCGAGTTGAGTGAGTGAGCGATTACTGTAACAGATCTATCAGAAAATGTGACTGACATGAAGAAATGAGAAATGCATCTGAAACGGTTCATCTCTAGGCCAACCTCTGTTGTCTAGTCGTAGAGGTTCGGCGCTTTGACTCCCAACACTTTTGCTGCCGATGACGCACCATCGATGTGTGAATGTGTTTGTGCGGTTTCCTTATCCCCAACTTACTGTTGATGCTAGTACACTTCGCTATGACACTATGTATGGGTGTGTGTGAAACGTGACAAACGTTTTAAAGCCCTTTCAGAAGTCAACACCAAAACCGGCGCGTGGGTACCGTCTACGTCGTCACTCAGGCGCCGAGCGAGCAGAGCAGAGCCGAGACCGTCCGACCAACAGACACTGGAGCTTTAATGAAGTAAAACCAGCTCTGTGATGAAGAAAACAACCGTCCTCAGTGCGTTGGTCGCGCCGTCTCCTCTCATTCGGTTATTCATATACAGGTACGACAGCTTAGTAATTCGTTAATAATTATTTCCAGCACTGAGGTTACAGTACGATTTTCCCTGTCTGTTCGTTCGCTGGTTGGAGGATGAGGAATGAAAAACATTTTGATGGAGATGTGGATTAAGGAGTAGATGGATGATTGTTTTATTAGAGGCCCTTGGTGGAGGTTTGCACTCTGAGTGCTTCAAGTCGTTCCTTTTAGTGGCTCCGTGTCATGTTTACAAATCCAGTTGGTGCTTTTTAACAATAAAGTGCAATTCTTCGTGGCCTCAGGGCTCATTCTTTCCTTCCTTCCTGAGGTCTCGACAGTGGGCCTTTGATGGAAACATGGTTACGGTACTAGAGAGGGAGCAAAATGAGCAGCTTTTCTTTTAATTTCACCAAGCATTGTGAAGTTAAGAAATGCCACAGACAGATCAAAGCCGGGTTTTCGTTCAGCGAGACATTTGTTCAGATGTCGTTTACTTAGCGGTGATGTTGTGGGGAGGGGGATAGATGTGTCTGTCTGAAAGAACAATAAGTGTAATACTGGTATTCAGAGGCAGGGCACATAATGTACACATGAAGGAGGAGTGAGACAGTGGCACTGGAGGGAGAAACAGGCTGCCAGTCACGATAGGAAAAGCCCCAGTGTGACACCTGCGTGGCACTTCCATCCAGCATGTGCAGACAAGAGGAAACAGGCTACATGTGTCCTCGGAGAGAAGCGGCAGGTCCTCCGTCGGCAGGCGATGCTGCTGCGTGTTAGAGGAAAATGACACAGGAAACAAACAAACAGGAAACCCGCTCAAGGAAGATATCAAGAGCGCGCGCACACACACACACACACACACACACACACAATACTCTGTTGCGTGGAATTACATCATTGTTTACAATCTGTGACGCATCTGTAACGCACAAAACAACAAACAAACACAGAGAAGGGCATGATGCACCCTGCCGCTCAGAGCAGTGTTGGGCAGTTTCTGGCATATGGAGCGGTTTAGTAATTTAATACTCTAGGCCTCATGGTTATTTTATATTTCATACTTTGTTTTTTTACTTTCACACACAGGCACACATCACAGGTTTCCTTGCCAGAGGAAGGATCAACTTTGCGCTCACTAACACTACGCGCGCTGGAGAAGATGGAGCGATGCGGCTTGATATTAAAAGTAAAGCTTTCAAACAAGGCTCTCCAGGCCTCAGTCAAAGGGAGTCATCGTATCAAAAGACTCCCTATTGCAGTAAGGATAAATCTCCCACTGTGTCCTCTTGCTGTTCTGCCACTTGAAATACACAGCAAGCAGGTAGAGAATGAGAGGGCCACCATCTGGATCTCAGAGAAGCTCTTTAAAGATGGATTGTTTTTTATCAAAACCACATGTTGGTATACAACTGAGCTGATTATCTTGGAATTTGCGTACAAGGAAAAAATAACAAAAAAAACGTGCATTTTTTTTTTGTGACGGAGTTGAAAAGAGAGCAATGACCTTTTTCCCCTTTCTTCCCCACTCTAAACTTAATTTCACTCCGCCTTTGAGGTCCTGCCGAGTGAGAAAACGGGGGAGGAGGGAATAAAGAGAACCTCAAATGTGTCATTACCTGGGCAGCAGGAGTGGAGCCGAGCTGTTCGGCCTTTTAAGCCTAATCAAGCACTCGAGGTTCCAGCGGACAAAACAGGAGAGCGCAAACAGCAAACAACCCTACAGGAGCGAAAACGCTTCAGCCAACCAGAGACGGGTCTCCAAGGTTACATGTTGTATTTAATCCCCTGAACCCCCGGTGGCGTCAGGCCCACGGGGGGGCTCATAATTTTGTCGATGTCTTAAGTTGTCTGCGAGCCGACTGCGTGTCTATGTGTGCGTCTCCTTCCCTCGAGTCACGGTTAAACCTCAGTGACATCAGCAGCCATGTCCTATTTCCTTATTACAAAGGTCCCACTGTAACTCGGCGTGTCAGAGCGGGCAACACTGTCTCACGCGCAAACACGCACACTCACACACACACACACACACACACACACACACACCGGGGGGAGAGAGGGAGAGTGCAGGAAAAGCCACAAAAACAAATTAAACCAAGTGCAAGATAGGCCTTTCATTATAATTACCATATTCAATAAAACACAGATTAGATAAAGGAAGAGAAGCTGTGGGAAAGAGGAGAGGGGTGTGTGTGTGTATGTGTGTGTGTGCGTCTGAAGTTGAGCATATTTCCTCATGAACTTGAAAGATGAGTAGAGGATTGTGCATAATTTACGCTGTAGTCTTCAAAGAGGCAGCTATTCCGCAGATGGTACAAATTATGGTAGCTGCGCTCCTCCACTCGCTTTCTAAAGTCTCTCTAAAGTCCTGAACCTGAAGTAATTACAAGCCCCAATCAATTTTAAACGAGTTTGTAGCCTTGGCAGTTAGCTGCCGGTGTCGTGTCAGCCCGTTATTCATGAGTTAGTTAATTTTGCAAGCAAGTTTGGTCATTTAGACCCACGCAGGAGCACTCAGAGTTTACAGCACATTCGAAGTCATTCCTCAGGCTTGACTGCCATTAAAAGGGCTTCATTGTTGCATTTGATTACCATGTAGTGAGTTAGTTCTTAGAATTCTACATGTCTACTAATATATTTGGTTACTGAGGCTGAGCTGCTCCAAAGTGACAGCTTCTTCCAGTTACCAAACCTCATCTCACCTTGGTGTGAAAACACATTTTCCCTCACTCTGTTGTGCCTGCTGGGGTATAAGAATAGTGTGCTGTCTCGCGCTGGGTCGAAAATCCTGTTTGGTATTCCGCAGTCCTCCCGTTGGTTGATTGACAGTGTCTCCTCCCAGCTACAGACAGCTGCAAAAATTGAACAATGGTGCGCACTGAGGCGTGATGGCTGACACACAAACAAACAAACAAACAAACAAAGCAGCTGAGCCCGCCAGCCTTTACTCATCCTCAGTGCAAGTGTTGCGACGGATGACGGCAGTCGCTGTCAGTTGACCCGTCCGTAGTTAGTTTGGTTAATCAGAGATCAAAAGCCAAGATGCCACAGAACATGAGGTGATCCTTATAAACTGATGCAAGATTCTAACAGAAATAAACACGTCCGGGGACGGCGGCGTCCATATAGGCGAACTAGGCAATTGCCTCGAGTGGCACTTTTGTGAGGGTGGCAAAATGTGGACCAAATGAGAAAAATCTCAGAGGGGCAGGTTTGCTTATGTTGACATAATGAAAGAATGAGTAATTTGTCTATCACACATTGTACCTGCGGCTGCTTCCCGCCCCAGTTTTCACAAGCCAACGGTTGCCCGGCCTACTGAAGCAATTTTTATTGTTTCCCTAAAAAAACAAATAACCATTGAAATGTGAAAATACCGAATCACTGCAGCATGTCTAAACGACCAAAATTATCTGGCTACAAACACAAAAAAGAGGAAAATATTGCTGTAAGGGGAGTTTTATTTGCTGACTTGTAAGCAGTGTGACTGATATGTGCCTTCCCTCATTTAATGTGTGTATTGATATTTGCCTCACACTAGATGCTGAATACATCTACCGAAATCAAAGCTACTACTTGCTAATTGTTTTTTAAAATGTTGTATATAGAAACTCTGAAGTGTTCTTATGTGGCGACTGACCAAAATGCATTTTGTGTTATTATCAGCACAGAAACTATTTGAGGCTGGATTTTCATTTAGTAGATATCCATGACTTCTGGAGCTCATTAGAATTTCAAAATCCCTTCTGACATCAGGACTGGCCAACAGGTGGCGTTTCTGTTGTCTTTCATGGCGACCAGCGCTGTCAGACGTACGCTAACTCGTATTTGTATTGTATTTGTACAATAATTTGGCCCTCTCTACAATGTATGATCAATAATTGCCGAAAAGGGCGAATGTACGATAATTTAGCCATTTTGATGCACCCACAACTAGACATGTTTTGTGGTTTGAGAGAAACCAATAACATTGGCACCTGCCAAAACCAATTATGACCTGATGTCCTCCTCATGCCTGCAGCTCATTATGTCAGACTGTAGAAGAAAAACAAATTCACATCAACTTGAGAATCTACTATCTTAGCTAGAAATGTTTCAGTGGAATGTGGGCGGCGGAGCCGTTAGTACACAATTAACATTTCAATAGTTTGTTCCTTTGTTGGTTACTTTGTTCACTTAGTGAATTCATTCAGTCCGGTGCTTGGAGACCAGAGAGGAAGCCAGCAAAAAACTGCAAAGAGCCTGACAGCACGGCCTCAGACACAGACGAAGAAGAAACATCGAGCGAATTAGGCGAGTTTAGCGATCTAATTATGTACAGTACAAGGTGCAATGTCGCGAACGCTCACATATAAGATGTGTTTATTGTTTATTTATAGTTGCCTCCTAGCTAAATGCTCTTAGTGAGTTCCCTTGGCAAAACACCGACGAGATGTGTAGATTGTGTTTTTCTTTTGTTTTGTTTTGGCTTTTGTGTTCATGCAGAGATTTTTGGGGATATATGCTTGAGATTGACAGGTTATTAATTGTTTCAGTTTCACTTTCACTTTCTGCACCAAGGGCCACATTGCACATTGATATAATGCTAAATAAAGCTTCAAGTTTTACACTAGTCTGTAGTGTCGAATTAGCTGATGTCTTATTTGGTTGTAACCATCGCAGGATGTGGTTTACCTCGCTGCAGTCCAGTGAAAAGCATGTCCAAATTAGATGATGGATAGTTCAGGAAACATGAAAAAAAACCCACCTGTTTTCAAGCCAAACTAATTCGTTTAAACTGACTTTTCCTCTTTGTTCTTTTTGTCAGTGAATATGACAACTCGACTCAGTCAGTGAAGCCAAACATAAAGCGACATTTTTGATAACGGGCTAATACTAACAGACAGTCAATGCACTGAAGTGAAGCTCTTTGTCAGTATCTGGTTTCACACTCAGGCTGCCGTGGGAGTGAACCGCATGTGGAATCTCTGCGTATTTAAAACGCTACAGGCAATGTGACACAGCTATACCTACAAACAAGCATATTGAAAACAAGAGAAAAAAAAAGAAATTATTTATTCAGCTTCAAAATTTCAGAGTGAGTCATTAATATTAATATTAATATTGTCCTCGCAGAGTGTTATATATTCATGTTCCTATAAGAAAGAAGTTGAGCCATTTGTTAAGAAAGCGTTCCTGGTGTTGATGTCAAGGTTAAGTTAAATTAGTGTTTTTGGCGGGGGAGGAAGAAAAGTTGAAACTTTTGAGCAGTATTGTACTCTATCTAAAGCTACTGAGTTAAGACCCTGAAAGAGAAGGACACTTCGAGTTTCAAAGTGAATGGTGCAACAAAAGAATCAAATTCATGATAGTCACTGCATTAAAGAAAGGCCTTGGCTTACACGAGATGAAGAAAAAGGAGGAAAGTATGGGGCTTTATTTGAGCAAACATGAGCTTTCTATATAGACTGAATAATGGAATCCTGGCTTGGCAGTGGAGGATAAATTAAAATGGCGGGGAAATACCGAAATGTCATTTCGATCAATAGTTGCTCAAATAATGTAATACGTACTCTAAGATGGAAATAAGATTGGAGTGAAATTAGACACATTTTTGTAACGTTTGAGAAAAAAAAAGAAAGTCTGAATCGAGACACATCTAAGCTTTCCGCAGTTCTAAGAAAAGGTGAGAGGTCAATCAGAAAGAAAGCTTTGTTTTTCCATTCAGAAGCGTCTCTTGCAGTTGTTCTCTGTGAGCAGCAAGCAGTCTGCACACTGCTATTATGCCCTAGGCAACTTGTGTTTTGCAAGCCGCTTTGCAACCCACCTCCACCCCAGCTCCCCCTATGACTTAATGTTATTTACGTTTTCCATGTAGGCAGGCTGAAGGGCAGTGGTGTGTGTGCACTCCCTGCTCTTCCCTTCACACCTACACGTGTGTATCTGAATGAAATAGGGTTACTTCAGCTTGGACTGAGCGACAACACAAAAAGACATTATCAGCTGGGGTCTCAAAACCAAGATGCTTACATAGGTTTAAGGGTGTGTGTTCTGTGCCTGCGTGGGAGACCGGCCTGACCAAAACAAGGAGGAGAGCGCAAGATTGTGCGCTTTGCTGCTTTGAGTTCGCTCATTCTTTCTATACTTTTTGTCAACGCTCTTATTTAATGGAAGGGGAGGGTACTGAAGGTTTCACCTCAGAAATGTTCCAACCACCGAAAATAGAAGCGAAACAATCCCTCAGTGTTTTTCTTCAGTCATTACTCAAAGGGCAAAGCCTGTAAAGCACAGCTACATTAAAAGGACGAAGAGCCAAATGATTCATTTTGGCCTTTCATGAGATAATGCAGGTATTTTTTAGAAAGGTACTTGACACTAACCCCTAACTTATTCCTGGACCTCTGCATTTTGTATTCACTTGCTCTTCTGTATCTACGCTTGTGTTTGCGTGTCTGCTTACGCATTGCTCCCCTGTGGTGATGCAATCCAAGCGGATTTATGTATTTGCTCCTTAATTTGTCAAACAAGGTCAAAGACCTGGTGGCATTTTATCAAGACTCTCGTTGCCAGTGTTTTGCACCCCGGCAGACACAAGAATTTCTTCAGACACACACAAGCACTCCCTGACAGGAGTCTTTGATTGAGAGATGGACTGAGAACCTATGAAAGCATCTATCTATCAAAGTGAAGAACTTACTGCAGCAACAATAAATATTGGAGCCGTTTTCCACAGGCGCACAGGGACCAATAAAAATACTAACAGAGTGATCTTAGCTTGAGCTTCTCCCAGATCTTCTTATGTCTTTATCCCCCCCCCCCCCCCCCCCCTTTTTTTTTTTTTATCTCCCAATCACTTACAAAGCCATCTGTGCCCCCCCGCCCCCCGCCAGCCAACACCCAGCACACCCTTCTTATAAACTCAATGAATTTCACGGAACAGCCGCTGTGACCTCCGACTATCAGGTAGCGCAGTTGTACAGCTCCACACTAATAAACCATAATCATCTCCCTGAAAACACGTTCACAGCGAGGCACACAAATCCACATATAGGTATGCCGAATCAAACCCACTTCAGGAATATCCACAACAGTGCCTCCTCCTAAGAACACACCTGCAAAGTAACAGTCGATAACAGTAATGGTATTGTAAAATCAAATGTGCATACGCAGATTCAGAATACCCATGGCTACACAGATTCCTTTTAGCAACAAGCACCGACTCTGTTCAGAAGTAAACACTGCTGATCGCTCGCTCTCTCCAGGGTGGCTCACTGTGACTAAGTCTCTTCCTCTGTGGGATCTCCAACTGTCGCTGAGGCAGAACTAATGCAGTTAGCCACGGAAGTCTGGCAGACAGAGCTGCGCACGCTGTGATATTCCATACCTGGGCCCCCCAACCCCAATGCAGGCTGTGTGCATCCCATAAATTTCCCTGGCGCTAATGGCCGAGCACGTCTGGAAACAGTGGCGAGACTGCAAGATTTCAGATGGGATGCCAAAGTTACATCCAAATGCAGGAATAAGGGTGATAGATTAGTGGCTAAAAATGAACTGTTGTGACATGACAAAGGGCATCACAGGAGGCTTCTTCACTCAGAGTTCAGAAAACTGTGGAACTGGGATAAATGATGACATACAGCAAATTCTCAGAAAGAGATTAAAAAAAAATCATAATAAAACAAAGCTGCTTAGTGTTAATCATATTCAAAACACAATAATTTGGTCCAAAGAGACCCTCATCAAATAAAAACACAAGAGAGAAAGGTTTCTACAAATATTTAATGCTCATGAGAGGATAAGAGAACAATAATAGAAATGGGGATGAAGGAGGGTGTCAAAACAACCCAGGAGCAAACCTAGATTATATACAGTATATATATTAAAAAAACACACTTCAGCATTAGAAATTTCGGAACGAAAAGTCAAAAATTATGTTTTACTTATTTCTGTTTTTCTAATCCTAGAAATCAGTTGTTATTCTTCCTGTATAGCCACTATTGCTGTGATTTAAATGGCTTTAAATGTGTAACTCTATGATAATGTACACACGTGTCTTAGCACTCTTGCTGGCAAAACATTCTGAGGTTACCGTTGGCTCTGAAACAAACAAACAAACAAATCACTCCATATTTTTTAGAATTCATCACAGCCTAAATGTTGCTTCCATCTCTGAGGATAAAAACAGTATAAGCATCAGTGAAATGCAAAAAAAAAGCTAATGTTTTAGTTAAAAAGGTAGAGTCCACATTTTGGCTGAATCCTAATTTTATTATTAGAATTATCCAAACATCAAAAGGCAACTTTTAAAATATCAGTATCGTTTTCAATATACGTTACACGGTAACGAGTCACTTATTGTCATTCATCCTGCCAGCAAGAAAGAAAGCTTAACACCATGAACCTGTCAACACGTACCACCAGTGTTCAGCTCTTGCTCCACATTGAAAAACAAAAAAGGCATTTGGACATAGAAATTCAATGTTTGTTAAGCAGTTAGAGAAGTAAAACAAGTCGCTGATTAACACAGCTGAGTCCCTTTCTGCTCTGGTGAGAAAAACAGCCTGTACTGGATGTTCTTCACTCTCTTTGCAATATATGACATGTTTGCTGTAACATGCAACTAAAAATGTGGCCTGCTTATTTAAATTTCATGTAAAGAGTAAAGCCGGTTGAAACAGCTGCTAAATGTTGTCAGGCTGGCACAATGATTCAGCCACAGACCGATATTCTTTACAGGAAAAGAACGATTTAATGATGCCAAAATTCGAGGAACGCACTGACGATGTAGAAACTGCCATAGGTGACATTTGCAGGGTTTATTAAGATTCTCCTCACTCTTAGAATCACACGATCTGCTTCTTACCTCAGCAGGTGAGAGAACTCACTCTTGTTGTTCCAGGGGAAATTGGTTGAGTAGGTGGTGTTTCAGTCCGACCTATGAAGTATTTGCACTCTCGTGCACAAAGAATATGGCCTCGACCACCTCTGAAGGTGGTCTGAGCGTTCTTTGGGCTGTCCGGTTGTGTTTGTTAACTCAGGACAGATTGTAATACCAGCTTGGAATGGGCCCAAAGGAAGAATGCCATTTGCAAAAAAGCTATTGTTCCCCCCAGAGGCTAAACTGCGCTTAAAGTGCTGCAGGGTGTGTTGAAATCTGTTGCTCTGCTGATATGGGTTTCCCATTACCACAAATTGGGTTCAAAAAAGTTCCGTTTACAATTGTTATGTGGTCGCTTTTGCATTGGAGCCTAGCCAGGCTGCTAGCAGTTGCCAGTTTGCTAACACTGTCTTTGCCACCACGATGCTAACAGTAATACCATCATGAAGCGCTATCAGGAAGAGAGTCGTCTCTTTCCATTGGTTCCAATGGTTAAGGACTGGTATACTGTAAATATTACATGTGAATATTATTATCGAGCAGGTTAGCATGCAACCATTTGCTCTGCCCTGTCCTGTTATCAATCCTGGGAATATTTAGTCACAAAAGAAAGTATGAAAAAATTGAAATTTCAACCCATGATGTTGCGAGATGAAAAGTCAGGGCTTCAACCCAATTATTCTAATTGCCCTAAATTTAACAGACATTTAGCAAATACTACCTCATGGTGGTCAGGGAAAAGACTAGACCAGAATAGACTAAACCCATCAGCACTCCTAGATGTCTGTACTACAGCTCTGATGCAAATCCCATTTGTATATATGGAAATAATTCGGAGGTAAGTGAAACGTTTGTTCTTCTGGGGTTCGATGGAAAGTCAGCGATCAACAACGTCAGTGTAAGATTCATTCTTTTGAGATCGCGAATGTCCATTTGAAATTCGACTCAGATGTTGGTACTCATTTACGAAACCCTAACAACTACATCTACATCCCTACCCCGAACCCTCCCTCCTTAATTAGGAATTTATGTTTGCAGTCTGACAATCCATTCCCCTCGGGACATAAGTATTTATAACGGGTGCGCTTCCGTCGAGCATGAAAAGAAATCACTTTAGGAGTCAGTTTAATTAATGACTTGTACTATGTGAGACAAAATGAGCGTTTCCACAATCAATTAGTATGTATGACAAATACACCTGTCGGGCTGCTGAAGACATTCCACATTAAATATCATCTGCGCGGTGTCACTGTGGTGGAAGATGTGCACCCAGACTGAATGTATTTGTTCTATTTTCCTTCCTCTTTTGTATTTCATTTAGATAGATAAATAGAGTAAACAGTACGCGGTAAAATTAAGAAATAAATTGTCTGCCGATGTCTGTTTCAGGTGTATTTTATTCAATTAATTATTATTGTGTCATCCATCCAATGGTACGCCCAGCCTTAATGGACCTACAAGACACCATCATTTCATACATGCCAGGGTGCCAAAATGCATCATCAGACAATAAACAAAGAAAAGGAAATAACTAAAACATCTATCGACTTCAAAAACTCACTGATACTGCAATGAGGGATCCAAATATAGACATAAAGTAATTTAAAAAAAAAAAAAACAAGAAAAAGAAAAAGTCATGTCTTCGTTTCCAAGTTTTGGAGACAAAGTTAGCAAGCTTAAACACATCGAAATTAAACAGCCGTTGCAATTTATGTTCATCCTAACACCAGAAAATATCAGTAAATATTGCTGAGCAATTTCAAGGAATAATAGCTCACTGATTTAGGGCATCTGCATCTTTTGATTCCTTAAAGCCCCACACCCCTGCTGCATTATTAAGTATAGGACAAACACCTGCTTATGTAGAGTATTCAATATCATTACATACTCTCAGTTTGTCGATAACTGATCCCAATGCTCTCCATCAAAAAGAAACTTAATTCCAACCTCACGAGTCATAAATTCTTCACCTAAATATTTATTCAGACCAACATATTCTAATTCAGCTGAATTCTTTTTGGACTGCTTTCTATATCATTCTTTCTAGAACGCATTATTGGTTTTTATGGGACTAGGCATCATTTTCAAGGGCACACAACGCTAACAAAAGCTTTTGACTTATGAAAGACAACCAATATATGAATCAAAAATGCAGTCAATACAAGAGTTTACCTCATCATCAAGAAAAACAAAGGGCCAATAACATCCTACTGTACTTTGCGCTTGCATGTGTCTTCGACTGAAAATAAGCTTTCGGCCAAAGTCCGAGACAAAAAGACACACAAATTATAGTATATCGATGTGGCGCCTAGAGGGAATCCATTGCACAAGAGCAATAAGGAGGAAACCAATGGCTTCAGTTTGAAAAGCTAGATTGCCTCTGTCCAGATAGTTTACGCTGCTAGAAATGCAACAATAAAGTGTTCCGGTGAATTCTCGATCATCTCTACAACCCTCGGCTAGCCATCGCTTGACGGCGGCCCCGGACGGACGTTATCATGAAGGATGGCTGCCATTGTCTTTTAATGGACAGTTGACCCATGTAATACGGTACGCCTGTGTGTGCGCGCGCGTTTCCGTACCGTCTCAAAGAATTAAGCTCCATTGCTCCTCCGCTGATTAACACAAGTTTCACAGCAATTCACAGAGCTCCGTATAACACGAGCATTCCTTCTCTCAAATTAATTAGTTTAAATTAGATGTCAAAATGGTTAATTATTATGATGAATGCTTTATTGCAATAATAGTGAGAGGAATTAGAACAATGTTAAATCGGGGTGCGCACACTCAATGCAGAGTTGTCAGGGAGAGTAATGGGTATAATTCGTTTAATGGGAACAAAAATACCCACAGATTTTAATAGCAAAGACAGAGAGAGAGAGAGAGAGAGGGAGAGGGAGAGGGAAAGGGATGGAGGAAGAAGAATAAACGAGGAATAATGAATGCATCCTGAAAATGCGACTCATCTCCCTTTGTCGTATAGTCCTAAATGAGGAAGCTGTAGAAAGTCTCGGAGCTTGGCCATATTTGCCTTGCTGAACACAGAGGCACAATTTGAATTGAGATGAAGACAAAGGGACCCTCACAGCGGAGCTATGAATTAATACTGTGCATATACAGGCACTGCTTTCACAGACTCAGTAGTAAGAGGTAGAAATGACTGCGCATTTCTCAAAAAGCACAGCTGAGTTTCATAGTTCACTTCCAATCTCAGATGTTTTGTCATCTTATTGCTCTGAGCCTCTTTATCCACTTTTTTTTTTTTTCAAATAAAACTGTCCAATCAGGCTAAGTAGTAGATAATTCTATACATTTCAGCCGCCAAATATTTACTGTATACCAACAATCTCCAATGCATGTTGAACAATTGTATATGTTTTCTTAATGTTTTTCTATCCAAATGTGCCAAGGGTGATGAGATCAAGCAGCAGACTTCCGAAGTTCTCCCGAGTCAAGTCACATGTTCCCGCTTCCTATTGATTTTTTGACAACATTACGTCGGGCTCTTCGAAAATAGACACTCCAATTCAATTCAGCTCAGTTCAATTCGATACATCTTCATTGATTCCCGTGCGGGCAATTGCAAGCAGCAGCTCACTGCCCGTGTCAACAGATGGACGCTACAAAGAAAAGAAAAACACTGCTTATCACAAAATTAAAAACTATCAAAGGCTAATGCGAGAATGGCCCGAGAAGAGCGCCGACCTCCACTGGTCCACTTTTCTTTTCATGTGTGTAAATGCAAAAACGTGACTACATGTGGGTATAGTTATTGGACAAGCTAAATAAATTGGTTGCATTCATCTGGCATCTTACACTCCAAAACTTCCTCTACCAATTCATACACAGTCACACACCCTGAGAGCACAGCATTAGGATTAATTGCTCAAGGACACTAGACTGCTGGTGCCAAGGTTCAAACTACTAAGCCCATTCAATCAATTCAATTCCAAAGGGTAGAAAAACAAATTTTCATTTAATTACGTTGTTGGGTCTATTATGCTATGTTGAGATCCTTTCCCGGGGTCAGTTTTTGAGTATTGGGCTTGTAGTCCTGTGAAAATAAGGCTAAAATCTGATAATACAACTTAAAACTTAGCAACCAGGTTACCTCATCTCCATCTCTTTCCTCTGCTCCGTCTGGGGTCACAGACGAATAAAGAGCTGCAGAATTACTGTCTGATGTTAGCCTCTTCTCAGTTCAAAAATTGTCATTCAGATCCACTCCAAATTTTAATGGCTGATTTTCTCGGCTCTTGCTCCATCTTTCCACCAAGTTTTCTGAAATTTGGGCCTGTGGCATTCTTGCAATTTGTTGAAAAACAGACCAACAAACTGGACTGAAACTATGACCTCTCTGAGAAGGTTTAAAAAAAACTAAACAAAACAAAACAAAACAAAAAAACACACAAAACAAAAACTTAAATTTCATTAATATGCAATGAAATGTAACTCACAAAACTATATGTGTGAGAAGTTACGACAATCAAGATGGTCGAGACTGAAATATTCCAACAATACAGCACTGACGTTAAACTTTGCTCACTTGAGGCAATAAGACTTCCTCCAGAGTCACAAAAGGTTTAAAACAACTTAAATTTGTGAATAGGTTGCAACAATCCCGTAGGTTCGTAGGCTCAGACACCCATTTTCACCGACAATCTGTAGAGTTACCCTTTGACTTTTCAGTCTGAAAGTTACTGTAAAAATCTAAAGCCAGGCAAACACAACAGTCACAAATCTATGAACAATTTTTTTCCAGTAGTTCAACTCGCTACTCATTCAGCTTAGTACTTAGTAATTAAAACAAGTCTTTTGATCACTCACACTTTCATTCATCAAGGATTTAGTAAGACAAGACTCAGGCCGGCCACGGCTTTCACCTGACGCCTCATCATATACCACGCTGCCATCACGCTGCCATCGGCTTCTTCTGATGGCTTTACGCCAGATTGCAAAATGGCCTCGTCTGCGCTCAAATAGTCCGTAAAGTCTTACCTTGTCAGACGCCGCCTTAACATGAGTGACGACTCAGGGAAGTCAGCAAGTCATTAGTTCACTTTACTTTACTTGTCAGCGGGTCGTATTGTGTGTCTGGCACACGTAGGGTGCATTATGGCTACATGGTATGCAGTCGGTTGGATCGCTCATGTCCACTGATCAAGGTGTAATCTGATAACTGGACGAAAACAGAAAATCCCGTGGCAATGACCTCATGACAGCAAACACTTATATCAACATCTATTAATGTAGAAATATATCTAAACTGTATGGAAACTGTTCCACAAGCTACATAACGTATTGTTTACGGATGAATAATGCACACAGTGAGCCTCCAGTTGCACTTTGTTTGTAATGCAGAGAGGCAGATTAAAATAATTTAATTTGGCCAACTGCAATCTAATCTTTAATTACATTTGCAGTAGCCTGCAATTAACTAACACGATTACTTAATTGCCTCTTTAAAAGCACGCCAAACATGTAGACAGTGTTTCATCTAAAACCAGTAATAAGGCAAGTTTAACCCCAAGTGCCGGCCTCATCCGATTTGTCTGATCCCAGTCATCCGTGGAAAGAAAAGTTCATGTCAGGTCTTAAAATGCTGCGTATGAAAGCGCCTGCATCCGGTGTTTAAAGTGCAGAGTGCTGAATACGGCAGCTCATTCAGTGTTTGTCTCTGTATGTGTGTGTCTGCAGGGGGTAGCTGCGGCGTGAGGGGGTGCACGCAAGTCAGGATCAACTGTTTGTGAGGTCATGTCAGCACAATCTTTGTGCTCGGGCTGAATGACCTGACTTGTACTGCCCGACTGGTCCAAATAGGGTCTAAGCTGTCTGGCCTCACCATATGCTGGCTAACAAAACCTCTGCCATCAAGGACGTACTAACCCCTGCCTCAACAATCCAGACCTGCACTCGATCATGACTCTGAAAATGTGTCTCAAAAATAGGTACGAATGTACTTTGTGCTGATTATAGTCTTTGGCCACTCAGTGGAACCCAAGTTTTCCACTAAAAGCACAATGCCATGTCTTTTTTTTTTTAACATAACAGCTCAAAGAAATTAAAAGATAAAACCAGCCAAAACTTCAGGACTCTTACTTCAGTAAGATTCTACAAGTGTCATTACAGTTCAGCTGGAAAGATGAGCTCTCAGTGGACGACATCTTAATCTTTACTCACCATTTGTCCCTTATCGGTTTAACTCGTGAATCACAGTTTTCTTATTCTCTATACGTGGTTATTTAGCTGTAATTTACCATTTCTTGTGTAGAAATTCTTCACAGTTGAAAGCATCAAAGCGCATGAATAAGTTAAAATCACCAAATTTTACTTCTCACATTCACTTTATACTACTTACCATTGTTTGCTCTTTTTATTCAGATCCACCATGGACCAGGACAACTGTTTAGAGAGGGAGCGAATCAGCATTTTCTGTCACCACTGGCATCACCAACACCAAATGAAACGCCATTTAAATCACACCTAAAGGGTTATCTTTGTCTTTGGAGCAAGGTTTAGGAAGGGTTTTACAGTCCTGCTTCAGACATTGATTAAATCCTTAAAAAAAACATTTCTCTTTTTGATAATGACATATTAGACATGATGAAAATCCCCTTGTGTCCTTAAATTCTTTTGGATGCAATTTTACACCTTTGCCTCATCTAGGCGGTGGGGATCTATGAATGTGTGCTGCTTTAATCCAGCCCTGTTTCTGCTCCCCCAAATCTGGCTCTCGCTTGCAGCCAGACAGAAAAGGACCCTGCTCTTTCATCATCCGACTTTGAAACTAGTCTACTATACGCTGCACAGAGGTAAGTTCTAACATTGGAGAAAATCAGCCATGCGTGTTTAAACCAGACATGGATTCCCAACAAGAGGAGCTAGACAAGTTGATGCATCACAGTCTTGCTTCCACAATGTTAAGACCCACCCCTGCAAGTCCACAGGATCCGTTTCTGGCCTGTCAGAATTACATTTTTTGGAGACTCTCATGGGTGGATTCCAGAACAAAAGCAGAACTCCTCAGCCATGAAGTTGTTTATTTAAGTCATGATGTGCTTCTTTCTGCATTACAAAAAAAAAAAAAAAAAAAAAACAGGGTAAAAAAAGTGATTCATCGGTGGTGGTATTTAGCCTGAAGCCTTTTTCTCTCTCTCTTGTATTACAAGGGGGCGAGGAAATGCTGCCATTACCGTTTGCCTTAAGTTTGAACTATGCATATTTTAGTTTCTGGGTCTCTATACTCCCTTTGAGGGAGCTTCTTCCACAAGCTGGCCCACATTGGTAACTGTGACATCTGTTAAACCCTGTTTCCTTCTCTGTGGTGTGAATAAGGAGTGAAGGCCGCCACAAGTTCTCTTGGCATTACGGCGAACTGAGAGGAAAATAATAATAGTGTTAAAGTTTACATGCTTGGAGTGATATCGTAATGTGTAAAGAAAAGATCCACTAATTTAATAAAGGTTATTTGCCCACATCTCGGCTGTAAAAAAGCTAGTGATACTTGGTGCAGCTAAAGATCTACAGCTCTACATTTTTTGTTTCCCACTGGGTTGAGATATGGTGACTGTGATATGATTACCCTAATTTTTATACTTATCAAACCACTCAGCTGCCTCTCGTGATTTGATTGATGATCCTATTTAAAATAGAAAGAAAAGAAAAGTGTGGAAGAACTTGAGTAGTGGAAAGGGAAGGAGTCAGACTGAATATAAAGAAAACACCGCAGCACATGTATATTTTTGTTCCCACAGAGAAATACTTATATAAACCAGAGCTACGTATAAACACACTAAGAACAGATGACACACACTGAACATGCAATGAAAACATGTAACAGTGCCGTACCGACTGTGTTCTAAACGCAAATGCATGATCCTCTAAGTGGGCTGAACAGAGGGTTTTGTTTATATCATAACAATAGCATTCCTCTGCGCATCTTAGATTCCTGGGAAAGAACGTCCCTTAAAGCGGTCTTTGAAGTTGCGATCAGGATGCGAGGAGAGCGTGCGACTCCACGAGCGCGTGTGATTTGGGTTACGTCTTCTCATCTGGTCTTGGCATTATGGAGTCAAGCTTGTTTTCTTTTTTCTCTCCTCCTTTGCCTCGCAAACTGCTCCCACCATCTGGCACTGGGCTTTGAAAAACAGGCCAAGTCTCTCCCACCAGGATGGCATGAAAATATACCCGCATATACCCGGCCGTCCTGTCGCTCTCTCTCAAGTCAGCTGCATGCTACCAGCACCGAGAGCAGGGCTGGTGAGTCCAATGGCATACGGACGAATGTGACGGGTCAATGTGGACCCTTCTGCCAGTAAAAACACACTTAAAGATGCATGAAGGATAAATTGTGCTGCGCGTTGGCTTTGACTCTGCAGTCAAGGGAGCAATTACAAGATCGTCTTTATCCAGGTCAAATCAGCAGGGAGGTGCAGCGAGTGAGCTTATGGTTGAACAAGTCAGGCTGGAGAAAGAGACGGGCGCAGCAAAAGAGAGAATGGCTTCAGAGCGCCGCTGACTTGTTTGTGTAGTTAACTTTCTGCTCCCGTCGGCGCCGAGGAACTCCATTGACTCCTTTCTGTCGGAGGCCAGGGTCATTTGCATAACCTATTCGCTTCTCTCGCCGCCAGTTGCCGCCGCTTCTCCCTCAGCCTCTGTTTACTCCACGCGACGGAGGCCATGTTGGTTTGCTGCACTGCTGGACCACGATGATTCCCTTGTTCATGGCTGGGCTTTAATTGCCTTGGTTTTATGCCGGGTCAGGCTGCATGAGAACCACAGACCTTAGCAGGCCTTACTGAGACAACCTTTACATTTCTGTTCCTTTTTCTGAGACATGTAATTTAAAGCTAATCCACTATCGTCAAGGATATTAACCATCCGTGCAGTTAAACATGCTAATTCATGACATAACATATTCAATTAAAAAATAAATAAATACATTTTAAAAAAGCAGTATGGTCCAATTATAGATTCCAGTGCTTAGTATGATATGTATGCGCTAAAGGGCTCTGAAACATCCACACATTGTCATACACAATTGGATTCCATGGTGTGGATACTTTCTATTAGCAATCCAATGCATATAATCACATAAAGAGGACTGGAAATTACATGTTCGTGTCAGTGATGACACATTGTTTATAAGCGCCCAATCGCATTTGCTCATTTGTGTCTGTTATATTGTAGTATATAGTATTGAACACAGCACTGGGATGAATATGATTCCAGTATGGTAAGTGCATTACTCCGCTGCTAAGCTCCAGCTGCACGTTTACTCCATGGTATTTACTCTACATGATTTACTCCATATTCTTTACAAGCACTTCTGAGTTGTCTTTGGCACATATATTCTCAAACATAGAGAACCTAACACTGAAATGATTGAACAAGTTCACACGATTATTCCGGTGGATTTTGCAGAACCTCTTCTTGATTTTTAGGGGACAAATTAAATGGAGTAAATAACTCTCTTCAAAATGAGGAAAACATGACCCTTCGCTGTCACATATTTGCTCCCCTTAATCTGTATTGACTCAGTACATCTGCTCCCTGTGGGTGGAGAACTGCTATCGATACCCCAACTGGTGATGTCACTGCGGGTGTTTTACGTTTGACAGATGCAAAATGCCATCTGACATCTCAAACTGTGGGGTTATAGAGAACATAGCAGCAGCATTTTGTTGACTGGTAGCGATTTGTTGTGGATTGGTACTCTAAAATCTGGGATGGGGTGTGCGCCTGAAGGACTGAGCAATGATGGCCCGCATGTTTTTTTTAATACCCCTGCATCACTAGGAGGAAGGGTATGCATACACGCATGTTATTCTATTTTCTCACTGACAGTTGTTGAACTACTACAAATCTGGCACAAATACCTTGAAAGATGGTTGTAAGGCCGGATTTAACACGTGTTTGAGGCAACAGCGTCATCCGAATCAGATTTAATGACAAATTGACTCTGTATTTTCTTTCCCCACAATAAACTTACACACAAATAGTCCACTACAACCTCATTGGTTTGCTGGTACCGATCTTCAGCTCATGTCTGTCACTTTTGAATATGGTCAGATATGAATGATTGCTACTGTGAAGCACACCGCTTATGGGGTAATTAGACTTAGCTTTTCTGTCTGTGTTAATTACTAAACATAAAATGAAAACATAAAGTCAACTGTTTGGATTATTACTT
This sequence comes from Mola mola, assembly GCA_001698575.1. NCBI lineage: Eukaryota > Metazoa > Chordata > Actinopteri > Tetraodontiformes > Molidae > Mola > Mola mola. The sequence continues at coordinate 5,746,560 of KV751323.1, read as the reverse complement.
GAGGCATGGCCATGACTTAGCTCACAAAATCCAAATCCTTCAATCTTACCATGTCCCCTTAAAAAGTGGCAAACTTGCAGCTGTGTTACAACTCTAACTAGGCTGGGAAAACATGAGTAACTTTGGTGAAACTCTGACTTGTGAAACTGGAATATTCTGACAATTACAAAGCACTGGCACAGGTGGGGTCTCCACTGAGTGCCATGTAGTTTAGTGGAGCAGCCAGCGAGATCAAAGAGGCAAACATCAAAACACTTGAAGACTCCAGGATGCTGCGCTTCCAAAGCACCACCATGCTCCTTTTCATTGTCTTCTGTGCATCTGCGTGCACAGTTACTCAAGCTTTTATATCACTCTTTACTGACTCCACTAAAGAGCTTATCTGAAAAATGCCAAAAGTACTTTATTTATAAACTCTGGAAAACAGGGAGGGGAAAGAAGACATGAAAATGTTAGCTTACTGGGTGGAATTTACTAAAATGATGTTGGCTTATGTAAATCAACACACTGATTAAAAAACTCATCTGCTAATTTGCCTTTTTGAAAAAGTTAGACAGAATGGAAGCATGATGTGTGCTATAGTGCACAAAAAAAAAAAAAAATACCATACAGATTTGCTTACAATTCAAAAACATGTCTTTGAATGCATTTAAATGAAAATGTACAACAGTTGAAGGACAAAAAACATATCTGTTTTCAGTGCTCACTTCCTGTAGCTATTAAAGTCAAAGTTTATTTATACAGCATAGTTAAACCAAGTCTACAAAGGTCTTGTACAAGCTTAAGATCAATCTGAAATAAATCAACAAATGTGAAACGAAAATATAGCACAAACTGAATACGCGGCAAAGACGCTAAAAATACACTCGCACAAGAAGGAAGACAAGAATGAATGCCAAGCTTACCTTGAATTAAAAGCTAGTGAAAAGAGGTCGGTCTTCAATAGTCATCTAAAACTCTTTAGGGAATCTGCAGTTCTACTATAAAGGGTTTTAAAATCAAGCAATAAAATCTTACGCTGGATTCTGAAACTGGAATCCGGAAGATGTGTTGACTCGTTCCATTCAACAAACCTGCAGTTGGGGTTTTGAACCGACTGTAAGCAATGGTTGACAGTATGTTTATCAGGTTTAAAAGAACTAGCAAGAATAAAATCAAGATGTTTTAACAAAGGGGTGACTGTAAGAGGGTAACAGGCCAAGGGCACTATTTAAGCCCTCCAGTAGTTCAAGTTTTCCAAATTTAACAGTTTCAATTTGTTTGCTTTTTTATCTTAAAGAAGTTTAACTTAATTCAGTCTTTGACATATTTTAGATAGTTAAAGGCTTAAATGTCTGTATTTATTTTTATTGGCAGATAGGACAGGTTTGAAGGACATCTGCAAAGCCATGAAAAGAAATTTAAAGTTTTGAAAGATAGACTCTGGTGGAAACATATAAAATTAAAAGAGGACAGGGCCGAGAATAGAGCCATGAGGGACCCCACAACCTAGTTTGGCTGCTCCTGAAGAGTATGGGCCAAGATGGATCCTCTCTGAAAAGATATGAGTGAAAGCAATTGAGGAAACCTTTAATACTTACACAACTGCTAGTGTGTACGTTACTTTGTGGGGAAATTATAATACAATGGCAAGAATTTCTTTGTTAAAAACACAACTTCAATTTCATTTAAAACTAAATCGCAAACTAAACTAAATTCAGCCCTACAAATTTTACAAGAGCCAGTGTTTTTTTGTTCTTCTTCACCGGTTTCCTTCCTCTGTACAAGT
>KV751323.1:5677534-5695766 GCA_001698575.1 Mola mola | reverse complement strand
CAAAACAGTCTACGAAACCTTGAGGCAGCGAACAATTATATTGGTATAAAGGCAGACTGTGGATCACAGGAGAGCACAGGGACTTGACCGCACAAGGAAGAACCAGGTGAGACAAGTTGGGGCGGGACAGACAATCACAGCGGAGGGAAATGAACAAAGACCGGAAGTGTGACATGGAGCCAGAGGCAGGAGGATGTATGCTTCAAAATAAAATGATAAACAATAATATCAACGCAACAGAAAACTACAACTCAAAGCCAAATAGCAGTCAGAACTCACCAGAAAGTCCAGTTTCTTATCTCCCTCAAGTATTTCATTCTTTCAATACCTTTAATATGTTCATCTTAAGCTGATTCTAGAAGCACTGTGAATGCAAATATTTTCACTCGCTCCCTAAATATTACATGTTTTATTTTTATTACCGCTCGGTGACATTCAACATTTACATATACTGCTGTTTTATTCATAACAAACAGGAATAACTTACAGATCTCAGCCAAACCTTCACACATGTGTGAAACAATACAACGAGTGCATTTTGCATCATCAAAAGTGCCAAAGCTAAATTAAAAAGAGACATCGGTGCTTAGGGTTCCAAAAACAAGCTTGAGATCTTCACCATATGTCCAAATAAAGTTAATAATGGTTCAGCTTTTGCGTTATTTTGTTCACACACACACAGATAGACAAAACAAATACCCTCCTCATGATTTAACATTAAATGTCTTGATTTAGACTCTATGTACAAGCCCTGTATGCAAATTCTAAATTTAAAATTGGATTTTCTGTGCTCGGCGCATTTTTTTTTTTTTTTTCTGCTCTGGTATAGAAAGATGTATCAAGCGTTTTTTTTTGTTTTTATTCTAATGTCACGGCTGCACTCTAAAATCCATCTTTGTCACAAACGACAAAGACAGGCTCTGTCTGAATGTCTGATTCCAACTCAGTGCCGTGACGTCAAAGCATTCCAGCTGATGCCGAGGTCAGCACGGTCAAGGGCATTTCATGCAGAGAATTTTAGTCAGCCACGTGCAGAACAGACAAAACAGCATAAGGCCAAACATTGTGCAACGTAAGTTTGCTGTTTTTACAGCTTTTTCTTGCGAACTAGTGTTTCTGAAGCTTGATTTGACTCCTAAAATCTCTGTCGCGTCCCTAAACCTCTTTTTCATTTGATTCTAGTCATTTGGAGCATTTTTCAAACCGGGCCTTTGATTAAAAACAACGGGCCGCTTATCTCAAAGGGCTGGGTTTCTTCCCCCAGCCTTTGAAAAGCGCTTGCAGCAAATTATGGCAAATAAGTGTACAAAAAGCCTTTCCTTGTGCATATGCAGGTCCGCTTGCTTCAAAGCACTGCTTGACAATGTGGGCAAAAGTGTTGTGTTGCATGTGGGCATGGCAAATGGCACTGATCTGTGTCTGCTCTCTGTTCTTCTGCTCCTTTTACGGCCGCCTCGTTTCCTCGCTTTACTTCTAACATCAGCGGGCTGCAGATTGGGAAGCTATTGATAGAGGGCTAATCTCTAAGCAAGGTGGACCTCTTGCGTGCTGCGTCAGTGATACCAGCTCCTTCATGCTGCAAATTAATTCCCGAACATAATAACCGGAGGCAAATTGGAGAAAAAGGGGGTTTCATTTGTGATTGAACAACACTCCTTCGGCTGACGTCTAAGCTTTGCGTCGCAGCTTTGTGAACTTCTAACCGTCCGGCCACTCACTTGATTCAATAAGGCAGTGTGCTGAAAATATGTACCGTTGCTTTCAGCGTGTAAAACCACCGTACTGCTCTTTTGTTTCAATCCTTTGTCTTTTATTCTGGATTGAAAATTGGAAAAAAAAAAAAAAGTGCTCCGTCCTTGTCATGTTATCATTCCATTTTTCATCTGCGGAGGCAATTTTCTATGGTGTCACATGACAGCACCCCAATTTCAGCTCATTCAAATGTTTGCGTCTTACGACGCAGGCTTTCTCGCAAAGGAGCCGAGGAGGAGTGATCCTAATGGAATTTAAATCAGGCCACGTTCCGAGCCTAATTCTGAATATCAGGAGGATCAGTCTGAGATAATGACAGCCAGCAGTTCCTGGCCACGCTGCTACTGTGTGCTGGCTGCCCTCCGCACGAATACCTGCTTCTTAAAGCTCGGTTGCAGAATTTTGGCACTGTGTTGCATCCCGTTACATCAGGGTTGAACCTCTTTGAAGAGCCAGTGGCTCCTCGTACCCCCTTGTTCAGGCGCTGCTTCCCCTCCTTTGACCCAAATAAAAAGACGATAGGGGAGCGCGGCACAGTGGCACGCAAGAAAGGGGCCAATGTCACTCCGTCCGTCAACGGCCTCTTTGTGTGCTTCGCACGACGAACGAAGCGGCGTCGGCTTATGGCGACGTTCTTAAAGCGCCGGACTCAGATCTGAGGCTTTTTCCTCTATTATCTGTCGGGTGTTATCTCCACACTCACATCGGGATCCGTGGGGATTCCCTCCATGTGTTCTCTCTCTGTTGTGTCTGTCTTGCTCTCTGTAGTCATTTGTTTGCCTTACTCTGATCTTCCACTCTTCCCCCATGGCACCTTCCTCTTAATGTACTTAATTTAGCAGCTTTCCCCTCCAAGCTCTCACAACCCTTCCAACCAAGTTTGCTTGTCATCCTCCCGCCGTCGCTCCTTCCCTATCGCTCAAACTGCGCACGTCCTTGTGCTGTCTCACTCGGCAGAGCGAGACATCGTGAGCAGACGCTGCAAGTCTCCGAAGAGTGGAGTCGGCTAATGCATAGCAAACACTAACCGGCCAAGCCAGGCATGCATAACACAAAAGGCTCTCGTGTTTGTGCTGCAGCCAATACACTCAGGTATTAACACCCCGCTTCCAAGCCACACATCCCAATAAGACTCACGATAGTTTGCACAGCTCAGGCTGCTGACATATGTATACACTCAGGACACAAATTATTATGGCTTGCCTGGCAGCCAAACTTAATCACCCACAGGGAGCTGTAAGCTGGGGTGAGGGATGGCATGAAAGAAAGCTCCCTTTCGCTCACAATATCTCTGTCCGTCTCTCTGTTATCTGCCATTTGTTCATGAAGTCATTTCATCTTCAGTCACAGGAAACTGAGCCAGGCATCTGAACACGCGGGTCATTTGTGAAAGCCAATAGACACCAAATAACACAGGAGTGGGACCACTCTGTGAGCTGGCCAACACTCTGTAAGTCCCGGAGCTTACGGATATACCCCCGAATGAACAAGTCACTCATCAGCTGTGTGAGAAATACATAAAGCTGTAAAGCCAACATCTCTAATACCCTTATTTTGCTTCAATATTGACTCTTGGCCGAGCACTGAATATATCAAAATGACATAGTAATGTAAACTCAATATGGAAGTTTCTTTTAAACTAACTTTTCAATATTACACATGCCGCTCACAGGTTAGAGGGGGAAAAAAAAAAAAAAAATGGCCCAACCCTTGACAAATATTCCGACCTCCCAGAATGTGCAGTGTTATGAACATAGTAAATAGAGAACAATCGGTGCTCATAACCTGCCACAGAGGTACGTCATAAAAAGCCTGCTGATCCATCAGTATGAAAATGGGCACAGAAATAGGTTGATTTTAAGGGAGAAAAATGGTTTAACTATAACATAAATAATTCACAGTAAGGAAAAAGGGAAAGGAAAAGGCTTGGTATTACCTTCTTGCTATTACAGTTGACGGTCTTATCTGTCATCTCTGACTGCAGGAAGTGCCATTTGTCTCTCCTGTGGCACGCAAATGCTTGATCTACTTGAGCTGGCATTCATCACAGAAAGCTGCCAGTCTTAAGTAGGCTTTTACAATATGACAAGGGTAATGCTCGCATCCGACGAGAGGTGCTCAACTTAAGACAGGGTAGGATGCATGACAGGCTCATGTCGGAGTCAAACAGGGTCTGTTGTTGGATGTAGTCACACTATGCCGTATGTCAGCGATACAGAAAATTGTTCCATTTCAGAGTGAGGCAGAGTGAGAGACCTGAGAGAGGCTGTTAAATTGCCCATTTCATTATTGATAAGCATCACAAGCAGAAGTCAGTCTTCCCATATGATTGACAGCTGAGCCTCAGCCACTGATTTTCCACATGAGAGAGGGAGGCGAGTCGAGCAGTGAGGGATGTGATGGTCCAATTTCACTTAAATGGTGCTGCAGCAGGATGACAGGCAAAGTGAATACATATCAGTGTACCTTTCAGAAGTATTTCTAAAGAATTCATAGTAATGAAAGCTAAATAGCAGATACTGCTCTGCATAATGTGAAGCTGTTTGGGGGCTTACATTTGCATTGGAGGCAATGGAACGAAAATATGCATCCGGTGCAATCCTGATAGAACTATTCTATTAAGATGCAATCAGACGTAAACGGAAGTATATTAATAAAAAATGAAGATAAATGATTACTTTTACTGAGCGCTTTTTCAAATATCCAATTATAAACAATGGCAGTCTTTAAGATGTTTTCCCTAAAAGAAAGAATAAAAGACCTGTTTTCCCGCCCATATGGCCTGAGAATGAATATGGAGTCATTCAAACTTGCACGCACAGATGAGTACATATTAGCCAGCGAAGAGTACACATGAATTTAAACTGGATTCATCTCAGATTTTAGAGCAACATTTAAGAAACTCCTTAATCAGGCCATTACCTAAAAATGACATATTCACACGGATATTTCCAAAGGCTCTTTAGGCTCTTTTAGCTTGGATTTTTAGTGCACTAGAGAATTGCATGTGCTGATAAAAGTCATTTACACAGCTGTATTTGAAACTGAAGTGCCTCGCTTCAAATAATAGCCTGCTAAACCACCATGTTAACTCTCCTAGAGCACTATGTTAGCATGTTTACATTTACTAATCAGTGCAAAACATAAATGAGGTTGATAGGAGTCCTGTTAGTTTTGCAGGTATTGCAGGTGTAAACCAAATATATAAACTCAAATAATGTTTTTCCCCAAACTGGGGAACTGGCCAACATTAAACTCAATCTCCATAGTGATGGAGCAAGCCTGGTTAAAAATTGTTAAAGTAGCTGGACTTACTTGTGTTATTCAACATGGTGTTAGTATTATTAAGTTGTTGCACTCCTCATTTCTCTTCTTGATTAAAAAGCTAGCTGGTTAGTTTGCTGTCAGTGCAAAATCAACACTTGCTTCAGGTGTTTGGCAGTAAAAGCTAAATTGGGATTTAATGTCCCATAAAACCTGTGCATTTAAGGGAGAGCTTTACACTTCCCTAGTCAGAGTACTGTTACTTAAAGCTGGAACTCATCTCTGCCATTCTTCCAAAACAGATTCACATGCACAGCATAACTACAGTTCCAGCTGGGACATGACTGAGTTTTTCAAAGGGAGTTCGCCAAGTGCAAGAGTTTTCTCAGAGTTTGAGCTGAACATGGGCAACACTTACCACCTCTGTTAAATGCACCAACCGTGTAAACACAAGCAAAATAGCCATCACAAATGTACTTCAGGCTGAACATCTACAATGCCCGGCAGTTAGCTTCCCTCTTGTGCAAGGGTGCTAGGTTGCATTTGGACAGTGGAGGACTGTCCTTACCAGTATTTGGGGAGGTCAGAACTCCCCCTACCCGCTGTTAAAGCAAAGTCACTGACATTATTTTTGAAATGAATTCATTTGATAAGCCTTCCCAGAGGAAACATCAGTGAAGCTCAGTGCGGTTTCAGAACTACAGACAGCAATGAGAGATGCAAACATTTCCATACTCCCACACACGAGTTTAAAAAAATTGCACTCCGATCTTTATTTACAGAGCATCTTTCAAATCACAAAGAGAATAAAATAAACTTTCTTTTTTTTCCCATTAAATACAGCTGATGATAAGACAGGAAGTGTGTGGAGAAAGAGAGGATGACATGCAGCTAACACTGCCAAGGATGTAGCCCTTTTGTGCGTGTTGCACCTGCTCCACTACGCGAGCTATAGGGTTGCCAGAATATTCTCATTTCAACAGCAGAATGCAGGGCCTCTTTGTAACAGAGGGCTGTTTCGGATTCAATTCATAGAATTTACATATAATGAGGCTGTCATAATGAACCAAAGTCTAGCAGCTGGCTCGATACGGCTGTGCTCCTTATCCACCTTTTCTGTAGCACACTCTACCATTTCAAGAGCCAAGTGATGGCTCTGTTGGACTTTGTCTTCTGTCTGTGCTTTCTTGTCCTGGCATGTCCACAGTGGTGGCTGAGCACCAGCACGCCTTATCTGCCTCCATGTGGAGCACAATGCCGCTGGCAGAGAAGATCCGCCGGCATGTGTGGACTGCCAAGCCATTTGGTGGAAACACTAGCGAGAACTGTCAAGGCCGTCATGTATAATTGCAGATGTGATCGTGGCAAGTCTCTCTCCCCAGGCCTGTTCATCTGACCCTGAACCTGACCCAAAGATAATTTGAACAATGAGGCAAACACTCGGCTCTCAGACGCTGGACTTCCTGGCTGCAGGAAAATCAGCGGCTGAAGGGATTAGCATCTCCTTGCTGCCTTCCAAGTTTTTAATGTTACTGACCAGGGGAAGCTAATGATTAAGCAGGTACTATCGAATTTAAAAAACAGCCACAGTATTTGAACTCAGAATCTTATCCAAAAGAGAATTATGAATTGTCTCCACTCTGTCTCTCTACTATAAATTCAGCCAGAAGAAACAGCCAATGTAAGCCAGCAATTGTGCTTATTCAAGCAGATGTCCATTGGATTTATGGTAATGTGCTTACACCGTTATTATTAACAAATGTAATACTGGAGATAAATTTTGCCAAAAAATCTTGACTCAGAGTTGAGTGAAAGTTTACTGTACCGTTATCTTTGTCGCCTTGGTGAACAGTAAAAGTAGCTTGTTGGAAAACATATCAGTGAGCGCGCAGGCGGCAGACTGCTTCACAGGTTGAAGTGACCTCACCAGGTGTTTCTCGCTTGTTCTTTTTCATCACCGAGCGGAAACGGTGAAACTTGGCAAAGCGGAACACAAACGCACGAGTAGAAAGAGAGCGATGGGATCAAAGAGAAAAGTGCAGCGGGTGAAGACGCAGCCAACACGGAACATGGAAAAAAACTAGCTTCACGAGCCTACCATATGCTTTCATGATACTGCTATACTCAAAAATGACTCATATCACAGGGAGGCAGAAAAGAAAAACAAACCTTTGCAAGTGTAACTCTTAAAAGTCAAATTACCCTTACATTTGTTTACAGACGCTTTGCATCTGACATGTCTGTTGTGTTTGTGCGCCAGGATGCAATGTTTTATAATCTCACTTTATCAGACTCCAAATATAGTTGCCTGTTGTTAGCCTCAGGAGTGGCTGGCGAGGGGCATTGCTTTAATGGAACTAAAGTACAGTGGTTCTCACTAATGCATGGAAATGGTTGTCAACAGGCTTTCAGCTGTGGCATCACAATTAGAGCTCTGTCACTAGTCAGTGGATGGCTGGCTTACTATCGCACCGAATTATAAAGCTGTCAAGTGTCTCACTTATGAGGTTGGCAGCACATATCCATTCCTAAAACATCAAAGGCTGGTACTGATACCAAACAGTGAATGCACACTGCATATTCAGCAGTCTGTCATCGCCGATTGGCACTGAGCACATTCGTAAAATTTGCCTCTGTGCGCAACCAAAACAGCTCAGAGCCGGAGAGCAGAGTAACTCCCCTCAGTTAGGTTTCAAGCCTGAATGAGGGCGTCCACATAAAGACCAGCTGACAAGCGTTGGTTTTAATAAAGCCATACTGTAGCTCATTAACAGTCGTCTGAGATCGCCGGCTCCTTCGAAAACATGCTTTTTAATGACCCCTGTGGGACCGATCATCTGAATATGCAACAGTGATCTTTTTGTATGTAGAATAGCAGTCTCAAGGGTTTACTGTGGTATATTGGTAAAAACCACGCATGCACCTACAACGGCCGCTTGACTCACTCACACACACACACACACACACACACACACACACCATGGATGACTTACTGTGTGATTGCTAGACAACTGCATGGCTAACAAAAGGGGCTCTCCATGGAAACAAATCCACACTACAGTCTCATTTCCTTCAGTATTAACATGTATCCCTGAAAACCTTCCCTTCTGACGACATTTGATGAGTTCTTGATTAAATACTGTATGTTTACTTACATGCAATATGTTTGGTGGATACTCTGGTTTATATTTGTGCCTCTTTTTGACATTTATGTGGTGTATGTGGTGTAAATCAAGCTCCCTAAACATCAGACGTTTTTATGTGTTTAAGAATAGATGCCAGTAACAGGTGTAGCCTGGCAGTAGCTGCACTGGATGCCTCTTCATCGCACCGTTACGGAGGTGGACGGGTCCAGTGCCTCTGAGCAAATACACACTCCCACACAAGTATCGGTACCCTCTTTTCTACCATGACAAACCTGTTAACTTGTTATAGAGGCCTGTTTGTGTGCAGTTCTTACATGAAAGAGTGCTTAATACAACTGAGTGATGCCAGGTGGGTATGCTTCTTTCGCTTGGCTCCCTCTGCAAAAAGAAAACAAACAATGCAAAAACAAAGAAACAAGAAAATGCCACATATCTCCTGTGCACAGAGGTATGTTGAAGACAACAGACAGCCAAGGTGTAGGTGTAGCCAGTCTTCAACTCAATGTGAATCTCAAAATTCACCGCATAGACAGACTTTAGTGTTTCGCATTGATCACTCTTTCTTGTGGTGCCAGGGAGCGAGGCGCACAAAGCGCAACATCTCGACGGCAGTAGGAAAGTACGCGCTCATGGAAGAGAAAAACAAGAGGGTATGTAGATGAGATGAAGATGAATGTCTAGATATTATGATTTTTTGTTTTTTCTGCGGAGGGTACAGTGTGTTTTATAGATAAATGTAAATTGAGAATTCTGTATTTTTCAACCCTATTTCTCCAACTTTGAGGGTCCAAAACTACACAAATGACACCTCTTTTACTTTTTTAAATTACTCCAACGTAATGATGCAGATCACAATGTCCCTTTACAGTGATTTGGTTCATACAGCATCTTTACAGTTACTGTGTCAAAACACAGAGGTGTTTCACTGTAGGTATCTACTCCACGTTACCACACACCAATTTGCAATAACATTTTTAAGTGGGGAAAAATGATTTATTTCAAATGTTCCATCATGCCCCGGGCTGTTCCATATAGCCTCGTCAAGCTCGACCAAAATCCCTCGTGGATATTTTTTCAAAAATAGCAGAATTCTCCTTTAAAGTAGACTGGGACATATTTTATTGTTATTTCATCATTTATTTGTCCAGGAAAGTCCCATTGACATTCAAGATATTTGCTTCCAGGGAGTCCTGGCCAAAATAGCAGTAGTTTCAAGTAAAGGGAACATTGGTCAGAAACATTTTGAGAAAACAGTACAAGTGAAAGAACAAAATGCTAAAGATAAGAAGGTATATATAAATAAATGTATATCAGATTAATGGTTAAAATCAGATTTCAATGGGATCTTTTCTGCTCTGCTGTAAAATTTTCTGTCAATTTTCAGTAAAATGTTTGCCATCGGTGCTTTCCGTGCTATGTGCACATACATTTATTTTTTTTAATTCTATTGATTTCATTTTTGAACGTGAGACAGCCATGACTAAATTTGCAATACACGTCACAGCTAAAACAGTACCCGTCGATGTGCCCCTCTGTGTCTCTGTAGGGCCTTTCCTATTATATGTTCCAAAAGCTTTCTCAGAATCTTCTTGGTCAGAGGGTTACGGATGCTTATCTTTAACACAGGGCTTACATGCTCTGTCCAAGGGCCAAACTTTGTGTGTGTGTGTGTGTGTGTGTGTGTGAGCCCCTGGCTTTCAGATTAAAGATGAAACAGGCCTCTTTTTAACTAATGTAATGCTATTTTTATTGGCCTATCAGCGTGAATACAATCATATTAGGAGGCAAATTCACAGTGACACTAGATAGCATTTAGCATAACTTCAAAAGGCAATGAGCAGTCAGTGCACAATATCCTTAACACAGCAAAAAAACTGATATCAGAAAAACTAAATGCTAGTTTGAGACTCAATATTATAATAATAATGATGAAAAAATAAAGCAATTTTAGGTTTTTTTAATTCGACAAATGGGGATTTGTCTCCTAGTTTGATAGTGGGTGCATGTACTAGACAGAATTGATGAGGTTGCAGAATGTTCTGTAGTAATTCTGTAGAACAGGACAACTTACTAATATAAAGACTTTTTGTCTTGGCTTGCTGCCGGTGGGTAGCAAATGATTTAATTGGTAAGTATTGTTAGAAGTGTGCATTTTCTGAGGTAGGATGTGAAGCTCTGATGGGCCTCTAGGCCCACAGCTGATCGATGGTCAAGGGTTTGGTGGCCCTGACCCCATGGCAGGGCCAGTCCTGAGACTGTGGGGTGATAAATCAACTATCGTGGCAGTGTGAAATGTGGCTAAAGTGAAGAAGAATAGTTACACATCATAGAACGCAAACCTTAGTCACATGTTCCAACAGACACACAGTTTAACCTTTTACTTTACTTTCTTTGATAAACACGTCACTGGTTTATCCTGATTCAGATCTAGTTTAACAGTGGTCCATATTGATCAGGGGTAATTCGTGTCAGTGTGCAATTCTGTTGTCTAAAATGCCGTTTTTCATCCTCCACTTTTATCCAATCGCAGCTCTATGGAAATTGTAAAGTCATAAATTAAAAAGCAGCACATTTAAACAGCTTTACTTTGTAAATGATGTATAGGACATATTTTGTAGTGTATCAAAAAAACTGCCTTATTGTTCTCATTTTCTGAAAGTCCTTTAATGGGCTTCATATGTCATACATCAAAAGTCCTGTCATCCTCAACAACACTATGCCAATATTACCAACGCCCAACAATTTCTTCAAATAAAAAATCTTGGATCTGCCCCTTTATCCAAATCTGTACCAAAATGTAATGACTTCTTTGCTCCTTTTGCATTTGAAATCCATCCAGTAGTTTTTATGTAATCCTACTAAAAAAACCCAGAAAGACAACGGTGAGAACATAATGGTCTTGGCGGAGGTACAGCAATCCATTGCGTTGTTAAATTGTTGATGTTTATACAGCCCATTTGTAATGTCTTTGGAAGCATGTTAGCGTTGTCATTACTAGCATGCTGGTGTTGAACAATGCGCTGCCCTTTACAGAGGGGTGTGGCTAAAGGTGCTCCTTAAACATCTTTCAGTGAATATTCATGAAGCATGCATGACTAGATTGTCATTGTACAGTAATCAACTCAACCACTTATTAACCTCGTTATGTTTTTTTAAACTTTTGAAACACATTGTCTTTGTTTTTCCTGCTGCCCCTGTCAACTCTTTTCTTCCCCTTTAGAAGAATTATACAGTCTGTAATTAGCATTATCTCATATTGTTTGGAGCTCATTTAAATGAGATCAACCTCAATCCAACAATCACTCTCCGTACTAGAATAGCTAAGAAAAATGGAAAAACGCAATATACTGTTGGACAGGTAGGACTTCCGTGACTGAAAAATTCTAATTAGGTGTGTCATATTTAACATCATGCACAGTACAGTACGTGTAGTGGCATTCACTTGACATTGTTGAAGCAGCATGGGAAGCGACTATATGAGGAGGGTGGCTTGGTTGCCATTCAACAATATGCATATACTGGCTAAACCCCTTAATGTACAGTCAATTTATTTAAAAAAGCGTCCAAGTCTCTGCGGGGGTCATTAATTTGGCCTTTTCTGGGCAAATTTGCTAAGCTTTTAATGCCACTTCTATCAGGGCAATGCAAAATATTTGGTATTAATGTACGAGTTGAATGAAGAAACAATTTAATCCAGAACCAAAGCATTTAACGCTCACTAATGTCAAAGCTAATCCTGAAATCCCAAAGTTTATCCCAAAACCCACATGTAAGCAATCCTGGCGGTGGCTTCCCCGTTTCACAGTTGCACACCATGAAAACCCATATATACGATTATAAGTGGGAGAGGAATTGCGTGATATACGTATTTAGCGGTAATCATGAAATCACTTTAACTACATTTAAGGGATGGGAATATTTTAATACTGCGTCTCTTCATTGTATGGATCAGACACTGCAGTGAAAGCAATCTATAGTCTGCTTCATGCACATCTGTTTCTGTTGCTTTTCGATCATTTTAAAATGAAATATTCAATTCAATAACACCACGAAGCGAAGAGCAACACTGCCAGAGTTACAGAGTGAAAACTTAACCTTCTAACAGAAATGTGCTTAACGCTAAGTGGAGAACGGGGAGAAAGAAACAGACCTCCAGAACAGATCCCTGCCACGGTCTGGGCCAATGGGAAGTCAGTGTCCTAATGCAGAAGGCAGGGATTGTTCCCGGCTCACCCAGTGCTAAACTTGAAGAGGAACCAGTTTGGAGTGGAATTGAAACAACAAATGTCATTAAATGAGGGTGGGCAACTGCAACTGCTCAGTGCGTAGTAGGCCTGCTGCCTGGAGATAAGCACATGGGAGACTCTGTTCTGATGTCAACTGGCGGTCCAGACTGAGCAGACTGCACAGTCACTGTGGAGCCTGTCTTCACTCACTTTCTGCCCAATTGTTACCCAGTCCCGCCATTAAATGCCTGAAATGATGGACATAAATCCACCATTCATAAGCTGATGATGGATACTCATTATACAGTGAAATAGAGGAAGGGGTCGATTAAAAAAAAACCCCAAAAAACAACAATAACATCAGTTTTAGGCCCCACTCCTGTCATTCACATGCAAACTATCCCAGGCTGGACACCAACTTGGTGAAGAGAAAAACTTCAATTCATTTAGATATCAATATAAATGCACCACATATATGGACAGTCCTCAAAAATGGCGATGGTCCATCTGTGAATGGTGTGTACGGGAGGAAAACGCAGTTCTCTGTGTTTATGTACAGTATGTATGCATCTATTTATCCATACCTATTTATGTGTACTTGATGGTGTACCTTTAATTTCATTTCATAATATAATATAAAAAGGAAAAATGACAAAGTAAACACAAAAACTTGCAGTGTGCAGGATGGGACAAAACCCAAACAGACATGATGGGATGTTACAGTGAAATGCCTGGTGCAATCGAGGGCGTCATGGTTTCTGATGTCTTCTTCCTTTGTACTTGTAGCGCACTTGTAATGATTCGTAATGATGAGTATTTTTCCTGTTTACTACAATTACAACATAGTCTCTGTGGATGTAAACTTGTGTTATCCAGTAAAATAGATATAACTAAAAATAACTGGAGGCATTAAGCCTTGTGTGCGTGTAATGGCTGACACTAATCCGTGTATAGGCTGTGACACATATGGCCTTTTCCCATTAGTCTGGTACATCACACACGGCTCCACATCTACAGTAGTTCGAATTACCCTACTTTTTAATTCCGTTCCAGCACATTTCAGAGCGAGGCGTTTTCACTTTACACCACACTACCTGTTTTTGACAGCGATAGTTCGAGAAACGGTCGAAGATAATTCCGCTAAATTGACAGGATCAGACGCAGAGCTGCAGGTGACAGGTGCCGCGCTGCATTTTGGTGTGAACCAGCTAACTTCCAACATGTAATCAAGGCAAGCGAGTCCTGGTGTGCTGTCATCATGAACACTGATCACTGTTATTCCTAACTTTGTAGAAAATTATGCTGTTTAACTACTGTCTGCCTGCTGCTTGTATGAAGGTTCCAATGTTAACACGTCCATTGACTCTATCTTTTTTTACGCCTTCCCTTTTGTAATGATACAGTTTTCCATGTGGGCAGCATAAGTGTTTTTAGCTACAGGGTTGGCAGTTTTACAAAAGCAAAGTGACTACATTTTTGTAGTGGATGGTTCTGCAGTACAAAATTGCAAATGCCAGTGATCTCTGCCAATTCAGGAAGAAGTGTGACACTCACATATGTGTGGAGGTTGGCGTGATGGATAGGAGTAAAACAGGTTCAGCTCGCATTGTGAGGAACAGGGTCGCAGTGTTTCTCATAGCATCGATGGGCATTGGCTCTGTCCGCATAATGTGATCGTTATGCCATTCTGAGTATAACCGAGTGTGTTAGCTTCCTACGTGTAATCACAACCATATCATAAGCAAAAGTCGATATCATTGAATTGAATCTAAATTGCATTTTCTTTTTTAATGTGCAAACAAATTAAACGTAGCATGTATACCTGTACAAACCTGAGCACATTCTCTGCACTAGACGAGAGCAAAATCATAGTTGCAGGTCACATCTGTGGCTGTCCAGACTCTTATTATCCTGTCCGTGCAGTGAGAAATTTGAATGATTTTCATAAAGGTATTAACACGTAACTGCTGCCACAAATTCCTCCTGGCAGATTTAATAAATGCAGCAGAGGGCTGGACAGGACGACAACTGTAGGGGGTTGTGGCGTTGTGGAAGCTAGACTCTAGCACTCTGGCAGTGTGACAGATTGACCGGCGCTCCGTGTAGAAGGTGCAGACAGCTGGTAGAAAGAGCTATAATGGCTATGATCAACCTGCTGTTAGACTCTCCATGATCGTGCTGGAAACGGAGAGTTCGCTGGAGCTTTGACAGTCAGAAGCACTTTCATGGCCCTTTGTAAAAGCTTCTGTGTGAGAGGCTCAGACAGGCTGTGTGCGGGTCTTGGGTATTGTCAACATCTTGGTAGTGGACCTCAGTCTCTTACCTGTCAAATTCGTGGACTGGAGTTGAAAAATGTGCTTCTCAAAAGTGAAGCCAAATCCTTTTGACCACCTTCTGGTGGATGGCTGCAGTGTAGGAGCTGGGAGTGTATGTATGTTCATGTTATTTGATGCTCTGCATGCAAGCGGGTGGGTTGGCGCATGCACAGGAAGCCGATATCGAGTCCCTGCTTCCTCGTCAACACTGCGGAGACCAAATGCCACCAAATGACGCCGCCAGCACATGAGGTAATTGTATTTGGGATATTTTAGTGTCACTTCTGTACAACAGGAGGAGGTGGCCACATGGTTTCCATCTGTGAACCATTGAGTGCTCTTTGACCTCTCGTAGTCAAAGAGCATCTACATGATTGCCAGGATCCAAGGTTTCAGCTAGAATGTTCCACTGTAGCAATGATCCATGCGATGAAGCCAACTGTCAGTGATTTTAATGACGGTTGAAAGTCACCTGTTTCTTTCAAAGCAAGAGTGGAGAAATAAAACTCAAATCAATCTAATTGGATTTTACCACAATTTTGGCTCGGTTATTCTTTAAATGAATTTGTCAGGCTAAATGAAACTTCTCACTTTATTGACATTGATGACTGCAGAGAAACATGCTGTTTTTAGAGAATCCAAGGAAGATTCATGTCACCCATTCTGTATCACAGCCAATGTGAAATCACAACCTCCTCTTTTGTTTCTGAGTTATGGTGTTGAATGTTGTTGGACGCACGGATGGTCGGACTCAAAGTAGAAGTAGGCAGTGTGACAACAACACCATCTGTGTATTTAACATGAGAGGCGTGATGCTGTCACGTGTTACTCTCACCTGACATAATTCCACACTTTCAGTTGCCTTCATTTCGATGGTAATTTTCCTGGCATGCGAGCAGGCGTCATCACCATGCTGAAGTCGACTAAACAAAGCAGCAAATGATGACAGATTTTATTGTTTTCATCACCTTGATAGAGCGATAGCTTTAATTAGTTTGTGGGGGGTTTTTTTGCAATTAGTGACAAACGCCACCCGACCACGGCGCCTCAGGCAATTATTCAACACATCTTCTTCATTCCAACTGTAATAGATGGGATTGTAGTCTGTCAGCATGTGCGTAAGAAATGGTTACGCTGCCGGTTCATTTTCAAATCGAGTTGGAAGTGTGTTAAAGAAAAAAAACAACGTACTGTTTGTTCACAGCTGATAGAAATGACTTGCATACTGTTTTTGTGAATCTCCGATGAGCCTGTGTCAGACAGTGAGCTCTGTGACCAGAGCTGGGCGAGCAACAGAGGAGAAGACATCGGTCAAGGGTAAGAAGAGAAAAAGACTTAATTCTATCAGCCTAGCTTAATCATATTGAGCGTTGTTCCATGAATATGTAATATTAGTTGGCTTGCTTGGCCTGATGTTCGGCCGCGTTAGCAAAGTTGTCATTTTGCGTTAGCTTGGCATGCTACAGTTGTGAGCTGTTCGTATAAACTCTGACTGATGCAGGGCCTAAAGAATTGTCTGAGCAGGCATATTCGCACAGGACGCAAGATTTCAAGACATTGGTTTGTTTGGACGACACACAATTTTGCTTGAAGTCAGCAAAAAGACCACATCTGACAATAACGACACTGGTGTTACGCTCAGAAGTTGGAGAGCCAAATCACAAAAATACAAGTCTCTACACAATTTTGCCTCAATTTATCAGGAGCATATGCATAAATCACTTGCACTTGTACCACTTGGCACGACTTAAAGGTGCCCTGTGAAGATTTTTGTGAAGATGCTTCTCTACTTGAGTGGGTACCGACTTTGTTTGTATCATTCAAGGATGCACACAGGCTCTTGCAAGCGTGCGTTCGACTTGATTAATGCCCTGCTGCCTGTTTTGAGACTGCTCCACTAATTAACGGCATGCTGACAGTCATGTGTCACCAAATATAGCAGTGTGGGAAAAAATTTTAAGGGGATGCAATCAACACATTTTTTTAGACACTCTGATGACAAACAACTTTTAATTTAATTAGAGGAGTCCATGGGGCACACTTTCAGGCTTGTATAGAGAGTCTAACTGCAAAAACATTATTTGTATTGAGATGTTGTTCAGATGTTGACATAGGTGATACGGGGTTAGCAACACTGCACAAAACAGAGTCTGCGCAGGGCGTTTTGTTAATTGCCATGTTCAGTAGGTGAGAGCATGAGGGCTTGACTCAAGATACACGTGTCGCCTTCTGTCAGTGCAGTTCTCATTTATGACAGTGAAAGCTGAATGTTTGGTCACAATTATTTATTAATTCATGTAGCTATTACACCACTATGTGCACAGTCTCTCACACAAACTCACAGCATTTGACAGCCAAGAGATGACATGTTAATTGCAGCCGCTGGTTTGAAGGCCCAGCAGCCACTCTGAGTAAAAGAGGGAACTCAGCAATGGATGATAGGAATTTGTCTTATTGCCAGAGCTCTCCGGGTCAGCAGATGCTCAGTGTTTCGATGTATTTTCACATTTACTTGAAAACTTAATGGCTGCAAGAATGGGGGGGGGGGACAACAACAAAAACAAAAAAACCTTCCTCATTTCACGTTCCAACTTTTGTAATCATGAGTTTTACACCTCGCGATAACATCAACGCTCACATATCAAATGTAACCATATACCCATCAATTTATTTTACAAGATACAAACGCAGGGTTATAATTGGATCTTTTTAGTTCAAGTATTTGCTGTGATATGATATGAAATGATAAAATTTGAGAAATATTCTGATATATAGAAACAATGCCTTCAAAAATGGCTGATGTCAGTGAAATTAAACATATTGTTCATGTACTAATAAAAATATATAATGGAATGAAGTCACTGAAGTCCAGATTCAGTTTGTGATCGAAAAACGACAACAATAGCATAAACAAGCAAAACCCACAACAATTTCAGACCACATCTATGACCTTTTGCCTTCTGGGTTCTTGGCACTGACGTGAAATGTCAGATGACGCATCTCCGCTTCCTTCCACTGTACAGACGTGAAACTAACATGTCCCTAATGCGAGCGCTGCCATCACGCGCGGTTGACGACATTTGAAGAAAGAGTCTGCACAATCGTCTCAGGGTGACGGAGCTGTTGTGTCGACTTCCCAACATACATCCACGTCCTCAGATGTCAATCTGAATGCTTTCACCTCCTTTTCATAACTTTAATCGACCAATTCAAAGGAGCTTTAGTGGGACTATTGACACATACGTACGTTAATGTCATGCAAACTACCTAAAATGAACCTACCCAACACCCATGTTACTGGTATCCTAATTAATATCAGTTTGTCTGTTTTGACCTATTCATTGTTTTAGTTGATACAAACAGATGGACCTGACCAACCCAACTGGATCATCTGTCAGTTTGGCCACAGACTTCATCACCAGTGGCAGACTAGATTACACGGTGAACGAGATATTATCGGGAACCTTATTGGGAATCCAAACACTGATGGTGTCAGTGTTCCATATACATTCCTTGGTTTAATAAACAT
>KV751323.1:5665888-5677487 GCA_001698575.1 Mola mola | reverse complement strand
AAATATTATGCTTTTTTTATTTAATTCGTGTTTCCCTACGTTAAAGAATAAAAAAAGAAATTTTAAAAGCAATCAATGTTATTAAATTATTACTTATATCAAGTTTTGCAGCTTAAGCATCTTATCGTTCTAACAATAAACATATAACGAACCAAAACAACTGACTTTCATTTATGGAGCTTATGTATTGTACTAGTATATCTGGTATATTATTACCCTCTAGGTCATTGTGCTCACACCCATCATCCGTCTGTCTGTCCTGACTTAAAAACAACAGCACGTTTTCTCTTGTAAATGTTAGTCAAGGTAGGTCACAAAACAATTCTAGTCCTTCCAGAAGATGATCCAGATTCACACGTTCTGATGTTTTGACTTCACAAATAATTAAATCATAAAGGTGTAAAAAGTTAGGGCAAACCACCCCAACGCTGGTCCCAGTATTCTCTAGCTGAACTAAACATTCTATAAAACAACATAAAACATAAAAATGTAATTTTTCATCATGATTTTTTTAGAATGTACTCATTTATTCATTTTTTAAAGAAACTGGCACATCCTCTGGGCAGCGTCCAATCCTTTAACAGTGTTTCAGTCATGTGAGCATGCAGTCTCTGACTGGTTCTGCACTCATTGTAGCAGGCTTGACCCTCTCACCTGTAATTCATCACTAACCGTACTGAGCTCTCACGTTGACGACGTCATATCTACGAGCAGTAGGAGCCAATCTGTTGTCAAGCAGGTCAGCCAGGTAGCCAGTAGTGACAGAAGTGTTGATTAAAGACGGCCATTTAGATTAATTGTGGACTGGAGTGCCGACAGCAGCGGTGTTCTTTAACACTACGATGGGATCTTCTCATTTTAGCTGGTCAATTGCCAGTATTTGTCTCCTGTATTAGTTCTAGATGGAAGGGAGGTGAGCAGAGAGGACGGTGTTATTAGTAATTGATGCTCAGGGGTCTGAAGGCCTCCCAGCGCTAACAAAGCTTTGGGCAGAGGGCGTCAGAGGCCTGAGACAAATTAGTGGTGGGTATGATGGAGATCAAGTGGATGGGTACAAGAGGCAGAGTTAAAGGAGCATAGGTCTCCATACTTAAAGCCACAAAAGAATATAAGTGAGATAACTGTTCAATTCATTTAATGCAAGGGTGTGTTGGTAAAAGGTCTCAGCATGCTAACGTAAATCTGTTTTGTCATACCCACACTCCAGCAGGCACGCAGACAAATAGGCAAAGTCGAAACAGACGTGACACAAAGCATTTTGAATTGTTGATATATTGCACATGGAAGAATTCATTAAAAGTTGGTACAAATGCCTCCCCTAAAGCTGACAGCTCAGTGGAGCAATGCAGCGAGTGCAATATTCAAACAGCTCTCTTTGCTTTGTGACAGATTCTTTGTAAAGTAAAAGAAAACAAAGCCCGTTATGTGTGCGTGCTTGCAGAGTGGATGAAAAACGCAGGAAGGGGGACGTTCGGGAAGGATCTGACACATTAACATAACCTTTTTACTACACAATTAAGGAGAAAATGACTGACGCCTGCACCCTTCTGGCTTGCTGTTTATGATTTTCCTCCACAATATCACACCATAATTCCACATATCCACACCAACACTACTGATGTCACTGACTCACACTTATTACACTTACTTACTTACACATGCATCTCATGTTGCATTTTTTTTTTTTGCTTTCGTTTGTTGGCTCTAATACATTGCAAATGTTTATCGTGCACTCCATGTCCACTCCATGTCCTTTCCCTTTTTGTTCGGCAGGTTATGACAAAATGGGATCCTGAACAAGCCCCCGAGACATACATACCTGCAAAGGCAGTGCTTTCTCCAATCAAACTATATTTGTCAAGCCAGGTCAAAAAAACCCCAAAACAAACTGTGTACCACAGTTTTGGGCTAACTTGCAGATAGACTGACAGCCACGCCATTAGCATGGATACCCAAAGGAGCCTGGCTCGTAATAGTTGACATAATGACACAACGATAATTCTTTGTATTAACACGTCTCCTACTTTTGGCTTCTGTATCACAGGATGCAGAACTATCGAGTTGACCTGAGGGTGCCAAGAGACTCCTAATTAAGAAGATTGTGTCTGCATGGCCTTGATCGTTTTATCATGTTTTGCAGAGCCAAAACTGCATAGCAAACAGCTCTTCTGTGTCGTTCATATTATGTGAGATTTTTCCATCACACTGCATCACGCTACAGTCTCCTATTGCCAGACTTCCAGTCCTAAGCATTGTGATTTTGCTGGCATATCGGTATGTGCCATGTGGGTGGTCTCGACGTCAACTTCTCGAATGTCCTCAGAAACATTCATGCTGTCCTTTTGATTTATTGAAAATCTTTTGTCCCAAGTGCCAAAGGATGATTGTGAGCAGACCTGCTGTATCACAATGCGGGAGGGTGTCCAGATATGTAATTCTGCCAGTCCCTGGGCTCAGCCTTTAATGCGTGATTGACACATTCATTCACTGGCTTGCTAGATTTGACAGAATGGCGGCTTGCCAAGATTGATGTGCTGAAATATTTTGTTCGGAGGAAGCGTCTCTGCTGGCGATGACTGCAGGTAGAGCGGAGAAACTCACAATTTCTACATGACCACCCCCTGTAGCAATGGAAGAGGCTTGAAAAAGTTGCTTTTCCTTCTTTGCGAACTGTGGGCAGCCTGAACACATGATGGTTACCACTGATCCAAGCAGTGACAAGATCTACAAAAAGAGTCAGGACAAGTAATCAACTCCTGTGGCATAAACTACTTCTCTGCTCTACGCGTTGTCTATTCAATAAGTTTATATCCTGGCACTCCTTTGACTGTAAGAAAAAGGCTTAAACACCAGTTTAGGCGGTCTAGTATAGTGAAGGACATAATTTATAATTTATATGGTGTTCAAATTCAGTCTGTGACCCTTGCTACCTGAATGAAACTCCTGATTTCCGAACCTCCCTTTCTTAAATCATTCACACTTTTCTTCTAATCTAACACTGATCTGTAACTGAAGTGGCATAAATTACTCATTTTTTGATCCACTTATTCATATTTTATTTTGATTTTTACACTGTACTGCTTCTACGGAACATGTTCCTCAAAGTCTTTCTCTTTCTTTTTTTTCCTTTTCTTTGGTAAATGCTCTGACTAAACCTATGCAAGCACGCTCGTGCGGCCCTGGACAATCTTATCAGACACCTTTAAAGCCGGGATCTCAGCCGACAGAGCTATGTAACATCACTCAACGCAGATTATTTTAGAACCCTTAGAACACATCAATCTCTGTTACCCTTTCATATGTAATCTACCTCCCCGAGGCTAAACCCATTCGCTCACCCACACAAACCCACTCATCATCCTCACGATCAAGCGCATCGGTCTATTTTCTTGCCAAAAACACACTGTATGATATACGGTACGTATCAAACCGTGGCTACGCCGGCCAGCTGATCTTTAGATCCTTAGATACTGTCTGTGTTGTTATTTTGTGTAGAAGAATGGACACTCGAGTGAACGTTCAGAGAAAATGTGCACTGGGTAAAGGAGACGGATGAAAGAGAGGAAGAGAGGGCAACTATTATCGAAAACACAAAGCAGCGCCACATGATCATTGACCCTGTTAGTTTAAAGTGTCACACTGAGTAGACGGATACAGCGTCGGAAACGAGAATCTCACACACAGACAGGTGACTCGTAGCTACATCTGCGGTTGAGTTTATCTGTCGTGTGTCTGTAGTGAAGTCGGAATATGAGACGCTATTAAGGTTGGGTGTGAAACATTTGAAGTAAGTGATCCATTTTTAATTTTGATGTCATCTCGACTCACACAGTCGAAGCCTCTTACATAACGAGGCGCATGCTGGTTTAATTTCAATTTTCATGTCTATGTGAAAGTTTAAGTTTCCCCATGATGAAGTTAAAAATGGATGCTACCGTTGTGTGGTGAAGTCTAACGGTGTTTACAAAGTATTTTATTTGTTCTCATTGGCAGTGTTATACAGAGTTCAACTGAAGCAGGCTCTGATTTCCAACTGGAGTTACCTGTACTGCAGGGATCACTCCTGCTGCCGCCAGTTAAAGTAGTGTGCATGGAGGGATTTTATAAGCATTAAAAGAAAAAAACAGAAAAACGAACATTTAGATAAAATGAATAAAATGTTAACTCGTTTTAATGAAAACTGTCATCAGAGGTGCAATTTAGCTAGTATTTCAATTCAAAACCTTTAAAACAGCAACTTACTTTAGCAACATAATGGGATGAAGTCATTATGGTGTTGTTTTGTAGAGATACTAGAATCGAGGTGCTAAGCAACAGTTTTTGTCCTAACGCCTTGTGCTTCGACGCGCAAAGGGGAATCACTGGGGTGGGAGAAGAGCTGCCCCAAGGGCTTTTCAAATTATAGCCCCGAGTTACTACAGAAAATCAAACTAAATGACATTCCTCCCATATCATTTCACCAACGACGGTGTCTATATGTATGTATTTCAATTAACGCTTTCTTTCTAAAAAAATAAGAATACAATAAATACAATTACATGTTTTCCCTGCTTCAACCAGAAGCACTTTCCGTAAGAAAGCCAGTCACTCGTACTTGCAAGACATGCAAAGGAAACACGGGATAGATGTCAGTGATGGGAATTGCCTGTTACTGCCAGGCAGCTCTAATCTGAAACTAGATTCTAGTAAATTCTTTAATAAGGAAAAAAAGAGGTGAGCGGAAGTATAAAAGTACAGGCCACTAAAGCAAACATTCCCGAATTGTTAGATAACACCCAGTTTTGAAGTCAGCTGAACACATTTTAAACATGTTGGTGTTGGTGAAGGGGAACTTGCGTTCATTGGACTGTGGAGCTGTGAGGGAACATCCACGAAAACCGGTAATCACAGAAGCTTTGGAACTAAAATCAGTTTTTCTTCCACAAAAAGCTCGTACAATCACAAATTCCAAGTTTTGTACGATTGGATTGGGCTCGTGTTTTTCTTTCCCTCTCTCTTGAATTAACAACCACACTGACGCTGAAAACGGCCGCGAGCACCGCCAAGAACACAATTCAACCACTTGAGAGTTGATAATGCATCATCAAGTGCAGCACCAGTGGAATCCACTCAGTGTTACTTGATGCTAAAAGCAAATCGTAATGGCTTTGCGTTATGCATTTTTCCACACATAACTCTCCCACTGTGAAAAAAACTTTGGCAGGCGGCGGTGAAAAATCCTAACTCGAAAATGAATTACTCAAATGCAGATACACGGCGGGCTCTTCTGTTTGCAAAATAACTTTGCCATCCGGTCGAAAATGCAACATGCGAGCTTCCATCGAAAGCACAACCGACCAGTCAGTGACCTTGACCGCCGAGGGACTTCACGAGTTCAATGGCCATGATTCAACTGGAATTCTCTGGCAAAATGTTACTGAACTTCAGCATCGGGTTGGCTCCTTTCTTTCTCCGGTCTTGGGTGTGCAATCATTAGCCTACCAACAGAGCATGAATAAATTACCTCCCACCAACACTTAAATCATTTTTGCATTCTTCCATGGAATGCACCAGGAGAGAGAGAGAGAGAGAGAGAGAGAGAGAGACAGAGGGAAGTGGAGTGAGCCAGAAAGACAGCAGATACACAGCAAGTAATATCACAAATGAAAGACATTCATTCCCCTGACAAATGTAGTCCACTTAAGAACAACTGACGTCTGAAATCTTTCCCCAGAGGATCGTCCGTTGCCATGACACGACAGCCAAGTGCAATTTAAAAAAAAGTAAATTAAAAGAAAGAAAGAAAAACTGATGCGAGAATTTGGGTCAGGGTCCCCCTGTTCTGTCGATTATCAGTCATGTAAACTGTGAGCATTTTCCCCAAACTCATGTATTCTGTCAGGCGAGCGGTGCCCCTCATTTTTAATTGCTTCAAAGATGCCCGGCAACGGCTAAAGAGGCTGTGCCTGAGTGAGTAATAAATAGTACATGCACTCATACCTGGGAGTGACGCATGAGTGGTTGCTGTATGACGTGCGCTGCCTCTGCACATGTTTGAACAGTATTTATTGCTCTATTGATATTAGATGACCTTACAATGTATAATTATGTTCTCCATCTGCCTGCCCAGTCGTCCTCGATGCTGCTCATTATCCCCTCATCATTCTTCACCCCTAACGGGTGTTACAATCTCTCGCTTTTCTAAGCCTTTCTCCCAGAGCATTGTCTCTTTTACTCCTCCCCCCCCCCAACTCTATCTCATCTCGCTGTTGGCTTTGCTCTCATTCCACCCGCCGCCTCCACTTTCACCCACTCATCCTCCCAATCAGTTTTTCATCCCCTTCTCATTTTCCTCACCGTGCTTTCACGTCTCCAATTTGACTTTACCTGACGCTCTTCCCCCGTACGCCTCTGCTGACCTGTGTCTGCCCTCCGTGTCTCCTGCGCTTCAGCCACTTTCTCTTCCCCTTTTACCGCTCTGTTTTTTCCATTCGACTGCCTCGGTTTTCATCTTTTCCCCGTATTTATCACCTTTTCCCTCTCTTAGACTCCCCTCCCTCCCTCCCTCTTGTGCTTCCCCTCCTCTGTTTATTCCTAACCTCTGTGTTTCAGCCTGGCTGTTTGTTCTCACTTCCCTCTCTGAAACAGTAGCGCGGGCTGTCCAAGGCTCTTACAGACCACAGTAGAAGCCTGCATTAATATTGCATGCCACTGTCTTATCGACCACAGCGATGCCAGGAATACAGAGCCGTGCACAAGACAAGTTAGCAGCTACAGTGCTCGCGCACGCACACACACACACACACGTTTTTATGTACTGTAGAGTTGTGGTGATAGCTACAAAGTCAGATTTGTGGCTTTGGTGTAGTTGGTTTTGGTTTATGCGGTGACCTGAGCTCAAACTCGGGGCGCAAAGATGAGGTTTCCTCACCGCACAATGAACGTGAACCATGAAGGGCAGTCAGGAGGTATTTTAGAGGAGAGATGGAATGAAGCGGCGACCCCTGGATATGGAACCGCACGCGGGTTGAAAACCCAATCAAGCGCCATTTCTCTGTCCCCGCGCCCTGAAATGGAAACTCAAATTCCAACCCTCAAACAAAACAGGATCCTCCCTGAAAATGCTCATTCATTTTGTCTTTCTTTCTTTCTTTTTTGTTTAAACACAATGGAAGACGCACGTTCCTGCACGTGTCAGCAGGCTGCCTGGTTCTTTCCATCAGCTGGACCTATCACAGCTTATTATCAGCTCCTTTGAACCGTGGACTCAGAGCATGATTGCACTCTCAATTAATGCCCCTATGATTTACTTGGACGGCGCGAGCAATGACAAGTGCCATGCGTGTGTGTCTGTGACTGCGTGCGCGAGTGCATCTCCGTACGTTCACGCATGACCATGTCCTTGCGTGTCTTTCTATTACAGTCGGTGCATGTGTGTGTGAATACTGCCGTTTTGCTTGTGTGTGTGTGTGTGTGTGTGTGTGTGTGTGTGTGTGTGTGTGTGTGTGCGGGTCCCGTCAGGGGGTAGTGAACCAGTTTAGTCTAAATTAGGAGAGACATGTGGCTTTGCGTAGAATGTCTTTTCAAAGCCGTCCTTTTATCTTCGGCCTCCTTCATAACCAATGGAATCTGCCTGCAGAGCGGCTGTAGAAGTTTTTGATTATTTCAACGCACTGCCAGCTCTGGGGGGCCTAAAGATTAAACCTAGCACCTCCTAGGTTGCTCCGTTTATACTAGTCGGACGGAGATAACGTTTGGAAAGTCTGATTATGAGGTGAGGCGTGCAGGCATAAAAGCTTCACTTGCTGCGTGTTTTGTGTCCACCTAGAGGAAAAATAAAAAAAACATGCACGAGCCAAAGTTGACTGACACATTGGATGATAAAAGCCCTACGGTACCTGGCAGAAAAACAGACAGCTCGTCAGCGCGCGTGTCAGTTTCTGCGTGTACATGTTGGTCTAAAAAACACAAATACAGGTGAAAGGTGGTACACCATGTTGCACAAAAACCATCCTGCAAGAAACTCTCAAATACGCAGTATATATTCTCTAGACTGAGGTTGGTCATTGAAATTGTTTCACGCACGCCCACATGAATCTCAAACACACATATTTCTACCTTTTCTTTTTTTTCTTTTTTTTTTTAAATCGGTGAAAGGGTGGCTTCAAACTCGTGTGGAACTCAAAGTAAATGACAAAAAGCCTGTAGAGGCAATTAGTTGAATGGCTCATTGGGCAACCTTTGTGAGAGCTATGGTACATATCCTCTTCTTCTTCTTCTTCTCCTTTTCTTACAGTTTCCATTTGCACAGAAAAAAAAGTTCGGTGACTGGGAGAGCAACTTCACTTCGGCACGTCGTTAGTTGCAAAGTTTCATTTTCTTTAAATGAATTTCATAAAAAGCTGTTGCTTCGTCCATTTCCCAAGCATTCACACCATTCAAGGTTGGTCCTGTGCTGTCAGAGTGCCTAGTCTGCACTGGATAACTCCCTCGAGGAACTGCAGTACAGTCATTTCCAGGGCTTGCAGTGGATACACCAAGAATTGGGGTTCTCAGAATGTCAGTCGGGGCTGCTGATCATTTTGTAAAGCAGCCACTTGCATCAGGAGCGCAGAGATTTGTTTGTGTGAGAAACTTTTCCTGTAACCTCAGTTTCAGTGGATATACATACAGAGGGGAAAACTGTTTTTTGAGGTTCTTTTTGGGGTCCCGGAGACCCAGGACGCTAAAAAACATACTTCCTGTTGCTTTATCACTTTGATTCCTCATGACACATCACGCCTGCGGCACTCCCTCAGCTGCAAGAATACGGCTTTGGTTGTGGCTGAAAGCATTTTTTATGTGGTGCTGGCCCTCTTAAATCCCAGGTACTGTGAGTGTATTTGAATTCATAACAGTTTGTTATTATGACACCAAAAAGGGAGTCAGAATTCTCTGGCCATAAACATCAGTGGCACCATTATATATGATAAAATTCCTGCACTGTTCTGTGAATGAATGTTCTGCAACAACATGATGACAGATGTTTTTTTTGTTCCCCTGTGTGACCCATATGATAAAGTGTTAATGGCTGTGTATTTGTTGTCAAATATAAGAAAAGGATGGGTTCCTTGTTCAATACTTTTACATATTAAAAAAAACAAAACAAAACAATAAACAATAAGTTATTTGGTCACATCTTATTGTTTCTCTCTTTTTCCCCCCCTCTGTGGCCATTCATTTTGGATCTGATTTGCCACAGTGAGTGAGACAGACAGAACAAGTGCGTGCATGAATCCTCGTGTAACCTGCAGTGTGCTGATTTCTTGTTAGGTGCTCTGCCACCATGCGGCCACATCCGGTATTACCGCCCCATAATCCGCAGTGGATTACAAACAGGGTAATGCTCCCACGATTAAAAAAAGATTTTCTCTCTGGGGCTTTAATGAGAATCTCAGCAGTGTTGCTCCAGTTGTGCTCACTTAAAGCACTTAAGTGAAAATGTGCTGCAAACAAATCTAAACAAGCAACACTGACATTAATAACATGTCATTTATTTTTTCCTTCACTGCTTTTTTTTTTTTTTTTCTAATTTTCTTTCATTCAGTCATATGAATGTGGGAAGGAGGGCTGAACGCCAAAATATTGGTTTATAATACTAGTAAAATACTGGTACAGTAAACATATATGTTGTACGACAGTCTTATATTTGAATGTGTTAAATATCAATCAGTTTAGTCTGTCCGAAGCGGAGGGAACTCGCAGCAGTTTGTTGCCTGTCACGCAGCAGGCAGCGCTGGAGAGAGTTCAAACGACCCAGCTATAGCTGCAGGTCGTGAGGTTAACGTATAGGTAGTGATGTATATGAGGTATCCTGCAGACTGGAGTCTCTGCTCATCTGGTCTTCCCTTGTGTCTTGTCTTGAAATACAAGGTCCAGGTTTACTTTGCGATAGATGGAAAGAAATGTGGTGTAGGATAAGATCAGCAATGTTTTCTCAGAAACAGAAAGCAAGGATGAATGGGTGAGTATCCACTCAACCCAGAATTCCACCTCTTTGCAATTTGCCACTTGGTGTCTTGCCCAGACATACGGTGCAAGCCTGTCGTTGGCGAGGGTTTTTCTTGGTTGTCGTCTAAAAACGATGTATTGAATATTGAGTAGAAACATTTGGGCGGCACGGTGGTGCAGTGGTTAGCACTGTCGCATCACAGCAAGAAGGTCCTGCGCTCAATTCCTGGGTCAGGGCCTTTCTGTGTGGAGTTAGCATGTTCTCCCCGTGTCTGTGCAGGTTCTCTCCATGTACAGTCCAAAAACATGCAAGGGCTGTTGGGTTAATTGGGGACTGTAAATTGAAGGTGTGAGTGTGAGTGTGAATAGTTGCCCTGCGATGAACTGACAACTTGTTCAGGGCGTACCCCGTCTTGGCCTGATGAAGATGGGATGGGCTCAAACATTTCTGACCATTGAAAATGTTGCGCAGCCTACCTATGACTTCATATATATAGTGTCTCGCCCTCAAGCGTTGATGTTTTCATGCCAATTGACCATAAAATACCTGCTGGGAAGCTACATGAGGACATATCGTGGATGGATGGATGGATGGATGGATGGATGGGAGGATGGAACCTAACTCAGAAGTCGTTAGCTTTACTTCTGTCCGTGGTAAATAGAATTAAATGATTCTTGAACAAGAGAGAGAAATCAGCCCATTGGGTTTTTAAGAGGATAGATTGTCCTCTGTAGCTTAGAAGGAGGCAACACAGTTCTATTCCTCCTCGCCTCTCTGACAGAGAAGGCATAAAGAGGCAAGGAAGACGCACATTAGCATAAAGAGAGGCGCCCGAAGAGTTTCACAATTAGACAAGACATTGATCTTGTCAAGTCATTACTATCTGACTGCTGTGGGACACATGTGGTGGATAGTTTCATTATTTTACAGCCAGGCAAGATTGTGCCGTTCTACTTTCGGGAAGTAACCTTGCACCATCCTTTCATTGTTCGCTTTGTACCGCCTGACTGAGTGCAGCGGCTTTCTTGCGGCATTCAAACTTCACAGTGTCGCCCTTGATACTTCTACTCTCCGTACCTCAATGGTTTGGCGGTACAGTGCCTGTGTAGGGGGCATTCGTACTTGTGTGTGTGTGTGTGTGTGTGTGTGTGTGCCAGACTGGCCCCAGGGTCCTGAGCCATCACGCTTTATGAGGTATGGCAAGGTGAGAGCAAAACATCTGCTAGCCAGAAGAAAAGTCCTCATACTGGGACTCATACTGGGTTTGGACAGTGAGCGTGCACAAAAACAGACACACACAAACGCACACACTTACTGATTCACATACATGGAAGTGCGCTCAGAAAAGAAAAAAAAAATGCACACTGGACACACACTCACCACCAGAAACCCCTAATCGTGACTATGGGCTACAAGCACATGCATGCAAAGCATACATACCTGAATACAAAGAAAGAAATAAAAAACATTATTTTGTACACACACGCACACCAATCTCCCCAGGCTGTCTTTTTTTTTCCTGATCCTGCTGTACAGGTTGGCTCTTGTTTTCTCTTCTCCCGCTGTTTCTCTCATGTCAAGGGCATTGGAACAATCCCCTAGTACCTGCCATCACCCCCCACCCTCCAA